>BQKZ01003245.1:0-16182 GCA_036244855.1 Temnopleurus reevesii
CTGTATGTGTATGTAATATTTTGTTGTATCGGTACTTGAGAACAAAAACAGATAACAAGTTAACAATATCACACACACAATGACAGACAAAATATACATTTACGCGCGAACAAGGAACAAGGAACAAGTAACCAACTTCACGCCGGTCAAATATTGCACATTTTCAGTAGTTATTACCCTTGATGTATTTTCTTTTATTGAGCTTGCACATCAAAAGGGTTCAACATTGCACCTATTCGAGTTTTGCTGCAGATTGCTCTTTTTCACGAAGGTTTCCACTCAAGCTTGTTACCACTATTTGTGCTTTGCGAACCTTTTTTCTTAGCGTGTGCATTATACCACGTAACCAAGTTTGTTCGCGTGCAAGAAAATTGTTATCTAAACCTGAGCCAGTCCGTTATGATCAACAGGACTTCCGGTTGCGAGCGCGCACGGACGGCGTGTTGCGTATTGGCAACAACGATATTTGAAAATGTCCTTGCTTACGCACCTGGCCAAGCTCAGACAATCGGAACACTTCGTACGAATTTCCTATCAATGATGTCGTCGCGTGTAACTATGATTCCTCCCCTCCCATGCTCCGAATTTTCTAAAAATGTACGAAACGCATACGTATGCGATTGCCGAAATGCGAGCTAGCGACATATAACTTGCTCGCTAGCTACTCCAAATTAAAAATGCCGTGATTTTTCTGTTCGCCAATCTTCGTAATCAAAATGGCAGCGGCCAGTTAGCCACGCCCTGAACGTCATGTCGCCCCCGCCTTTAACGTTTTAGTCGTGTATACGAATAGAATGAGTGAATTGAGGTTAATAGATAGATAAACACCAACCTGTTGATCCTGTGCATCTGGGTTGTTTCTCTTAATGCTCTGTAGTCTATTCTTCTTTAGTCCAAGATAACCTGCCAAGGACTCCCATTCGTTACCCAGCTCACTTGCTAGCCACCGCAAGTTAGAGTTACACACCATTCCTGAAACATATATAAAGGAACATATTGAGAATAAATGCCACATAAGATAATATTATTTATATATAATATCATAGTATTTTTCTTCATAGGAAATCATATTTCGTACCACGTAAGATGATAATAATGAAACATGCATCTACATATTTGCGTCATTATTTCTTCTCAATGCCCCGAATTCCGATAGCGGGGTTTAACTTGACCTAACTCGGGACGGAGGCATTGTTATTTAGACCCGGGCTATTGGAAAGTTAGATCAATGGTCTAGATGACAATGACTTAGACTTGGGTTATTAAGTTAAACCTCGCTCTCAGAATATGGACTTATTATGTCTACTTTTTTTCCTCAGTCCAAGATAGCCAGATATTAATAATTCATACTCGGAATTTGTGACATATAATGTCGGACAGTACCAACTGTCATAATTTCTTCTTTTTTCAGAAAAAACAGAAAAAATGGGTCTTTGAGAATGTTATGCCTTTGTCAACTCTTCATTCTATTGAAAAATTCTAGTTCAAACCATTATCACAAATTTGGCATCAAGATTCATTTTTTAACAATGTATACAAAGTTAACTAATAATTTGTTAATCTAATGTCTTTTTAATTCACTAAGAGCATGATACCTCTTGGGTTGGGTTCCCACTTAGTCACTCTGGTAAAATGAAAAGAAAAGGTAGTGAATATAGAAATCATGCGCGCACCGTTGGGGGCTTTGGGGCGCTATCCCCTGGGTCAATTTCTGAGGGCGCCACATTTGATATAAAAAGGGCGATAGCACTGTTGAAGGGGCTGCAAAATTTCAACTGCATGATGACGTGGTTTTTTTTTCTTGTCACCGCCAAATTTCAAATTGGTCGAGCCCCGGAGTTTGCAGATTGTTGTTGAGCGAATGGAAAAGGTAATAAATCTCACCTCCTGCATCTATGGCTGTTGTCCTGTATCGGCTCGGTGGGAGGGGCTGGTCAGGCTCCGACTGTATATAAATCCAAAATGAATTAAATTAATTTAGTATTTTTATGATTGCACATTTTTATGCCTAGAATTGTGATAACATTCAACCAATTTTAGGCCACCTTTGCGTTTTTAGCCTGCGTCGGCCTAGCGTTTTTGGAAGTTAAAAACGTTCCCTTGACGCACAAAGACGCAGTCATACGATGGACTGACGCTCGTTTTATGCTCGTTGAGCGCTCTCCGAACGTCAGTCCATCGTCTGATCTGCGTATGCTGTCCGTCAAGGAAGCGTTTTTCATTTCCAAAACGCAAATGTGTGAGTCAGCCTTTACATTGTGTTCGAGATTATTCCAAATAATGCAAAATTGGAACATTGGTATTTGATGTAGCTTGACAATTTCTTTTTAACAATTGACGTTATCAGTAGCAGCAGCAGTAGTCGTAGGTGCAGTACAAGGATTTTTGTATTTTATAATGGTATTTTATAAGGATTTTATAGAACAGCTTAACTATCCAATAAAAGAGAGCTAACAGTAGAGTAAAATGAAATAAAAAGAGCTTGGGCTTTCGATCCTAGCAGAATCTTTATCATAAGCAAAATGATTTCGCTCGTAATTAAGATTCTGTTAGGATCGAAAGCTCAAATCTTTTTATCCCTAAGATCAAAATCCAAAGTTCTTTCTTTGAGTTCATTACATTTATTTAGACAATTTAACACCTTGGGTAGTGCAATATGAAGCTTGCAGAGGAGATCAGGTGCGTTTTTGAAGAAATTGCTTTGATCGGACGCCTTTGCATCTTCCTGCTTTACCGTCTTCTTTTTCTTTCTTAACTTTTTCATCTTTTCCTCCTCTTAATCCCCCCTCCCTCTTCAATTTAATGATGATTACTGTTGTTCTTGTTGTTCTTACCATCTATCGTAAATATCAGCATTATCTTGATATCTATCATCATCAAGCTTGTTATTTTGAGGATCATTGTCGTTTTCAGGGAAGATCAAAAGATGAGAGAAAGAGGAGTGTCGTATCTTATTAAGATAGTTTCTTGAAATATTTGATTGACATATTTTATAATAATTTGAAAAGAACATCACCTTGGGCAGTGCGATGTGTAGCTTGCAGAGTAGATCGGGTGCATTCTTGAAGAAATTGCTTTGATCGGACGCTTTGGCATCTTTGATCTTTTTCTCATCTTTGAGCGAGATGGGTTTGTTCTCTTTCTCAGTCTTCTTCTCCTTGGCCTTCGCCTCAGCCTCCTTCAGCATCGTCTCCTCCGGGTCCTCCATATCCTCCAGAGTGATGCGAGCCTGTTACCATGACAACGAAATACATTGGAGAATGGTGGAGTGCAATGTATGGTTTCCAAGTTGATATAAAATTGTTTTCAAATCAATTTAGATTTTAATCATTTGATTTTGAGAAGAATGCACAGGATGTGTACGTGACTTGGGTGAAATTGAATGATTGAATCGTAAAATCACTTGAGAAAAATTGGAACTTGGCTTAAAAAAAACCTATATTGATGATGGGTCGCACTGGAATATTTGTTCGCACAAAACCAATATACGGTGAGCTACGAACTGTACCTACACAAGTTGTAATTAGTGGTAAACTAGTAGTGATATAGTAATAGGATTGGGTTCGAAAATTGAAGAAAGGCCCTCTCCAATGTCTACGAAGTCATTGTAGGAAGAAAGTACTTTTCAGGTGAAAACTTCACGTCATTTAAATTTTCAGTGCATTTTTTTAGAATGCACCATAACAACTTTTTATTTCAGATTGTCGGAATTTGCTATTAACCATGAAAGTTCAAAAAATTTGATAAGATTCCTCAACAAATGGATGCAAGATGAATGAGCCAAAGTCGTTTTATTGATATATTGAAAGTCCTGATACTTTTGGCTTAATTGTCTAAAAGGATATCTTTATCATCATTCAAAATCTAAACATTACCTTTCCATAAAATTCTGCACATCCCCTGTACTCAGGCGAGCTATGATTACCGAAGCGATTCACCTCCCTCAGTTCTATGTAATGAAAGATTCTTCGGTTGGAGTGGAAGTTGATTGTCAGCTCCTTCTTGCCAACCATCCGAACATTACCGCTAAACCTGAAAAGTTGAGTAGATGTAATGAAAATAATGATGAAGATAATAACAATAACAAAATAATAATAGTAATAGTAGTAACAATACGCTGTCGATACACTGATTAACACGCAGAACCATCCTTCCTTGCGTCATGTAGGCATATGTTCTAGCTGTGATTCGGTGTGCATAGGTCCTAGACATCATTACCAAACTTCTTCAGAACATTATCCAACGGTTGCCATGATATACGCATGTAATGAATACTCATAATTTTAGCTGATGTTGTACAGAAAATATAAAACGCTCCCCGAACGCACAGTATACTCTGATCAGACGGTGGACTGACGTTGGGTTTGCACTCCAGGAGCGTACGCCGAACGTCAATCCACCGTATGACCTGCGTCTGTGTGCGTCTAGGGAGCGATTTAATTGCTAAACAAGCTGTTGCAACGCAGGCTAAAAACGAAAAGGTGTGAATCGACCTTAACCACAGTGAACGCCCATTTCGTGGAAATATGTGCCAAATTAAAAAAAAAAATCAATCAACGAACTTTGGCTGCTTTTACACTGCCCATATATTAATGTATGCGTAATATATGAGTAACACAATGACTACCTTAGCGTAATCTCCTGCCCCTCCGTCGTGGATATATCCTCGCTATGATCCGGCGTACCATCATAACCATCGTTACCCAGCTTCCTAAGAACGCAATCCATTCTTTGGATGGTACGTATGTCAAGGACACCCATACGATCGACAAACGTTGTACTTTTTGTAACTTTGATAAATACGTTACTATAGTTAGCGCCTATTTTTGAAAATTATAGCACACTTTAAAGGCGACAGATTGTAGGGTATATACGCCAAATATCAAGTTTAGCAAATAATGATCTTTCAGGTTTCTTGTACGGTCTCCATACGCTTACATCTGCGTAAGACGATGCTTACCTTAGGGTAATCTCCTGCCCCTCCGTCATGGGTATATCCTCGCTATGATCAGGCGTACCATCGTATCCATCATTACCCAGCTTCCTAAGAACGTTGTCCAACTGCTTCGACGGTACGCACGTGACGACTGCGTTATGGGGCTCGTCATCCTTATGGAGAAAGATCAGCTTGGCGTATCTGATCTGGAGAGCGAGCTCGAAGGTGCTGGCAATACTCTTGATGGGGTACCGGGCCTCCTGGGCTACGCGTAGTATCACCAATCTGTGTGATAGGAACAAGAAAATATAAGGGTTTAATAACATACATGTATACTCAATTATGAGAACACAATATCAACGCTCATTTGTTGTGTATACAAAGCAGTAATACTAATGGCCGAAGAGAGCCAAAGATTGCCAAAGTTGGCACTCTTCGACGTATAGTACGAAATATTGGACTCTGTTCGGCAATCTTCGGCCTTTAGTAGATCGATTAAAACATTCTTCTGCACTCTTTGCCACTTTTCGACACTCTTTGGTAGTCTTTGGCACTCTTCGGCACCATTCGGCCTTTAATAGACCCCTTAAAATGATGAATATGTGACCATCTTTCCACCTTTGTTTGAATTTATTGGCAGCGTCCCACAGAGTCAGATCTTTCCCCTCGGTACTACATGACATAAGCCTGTTGCCCAATATCATAGGCGTTATTTGCCGGACTCGCCCTCCATTGTCAAATCCGTAACTATGTTCTAATACATGATATAAATGGCTATTGTACAGTTATATAGTTATTTACAAATTTCGTTCATGGCTAAATATGTGTCATATGAAAATAAGGGCATCAAAATTCGTAATATCACCTGCTTATTGGCTCCTTGATGTCAACCGCTACCACATCTTTTTTGATCTGTTTGATCTGAACGTCTTCCAGTTCGTTCCACTGCGCTGACTGCTCTTGGCGGCCTAACAGATAGAGGGCGTCCTGCGATGGATCACTGCCCAGAAAGCTGCTTTTCGTTGATCTAATTAACGACACAATAAACATATATTTTATAAATTATTAAATAATTGTCAAGGACCACTTTCGAGAAATCGAGAGGAACGTGAACGGAATGGAATTCAAGTCCGAAATGATCACTGTCCCGACAACTACTTTAATAACAGTGTCATCTTGACCTTACTTCAACCTTTCTCTTATTGAACTCATTTAAGGCATCTCACCTTCTCAAATAGGGAATGACAAGATCATGGTTAGAAATAAATAACCTTTTCATTAGGCTGCCCTCAATTATATTTTTTTCAGTCAACAAATATGAACAAAAAAAGTAACGTAAGACCCATACCTTGAGCATTGAATGGTGGGTGTTTTGAAAAAGCAAACATGTCTGTTTCATTGAACCTCAGTCTCTACAACACCATGGTTTTTTATGTCTGCTATGCATCCCTGTTTTTAAGGTGTTTCTTCTTCTTTGAAATTAAAAACGCTTTATTATCTTGGCTTCGATAACTTCAATAAGTTTTGCAAAACTGCAGTATATTAATTACCTATTTCTGAAAATAATCGATAAAGTGCCTCAGTGCAGAAGATGTCATGAGAGTATCAGTCAAGGGCGTGTATGCGTTCGTAAAAATTATATTTGACTGGTGTTGACTGGTCGACCATTCCTTGGACGTGTCTTTGCCCGCGGAAGGCCCCTAATAATGTACCAACCTTATGACAACCACACCCATGGGATGGTCCATATTGGAAGACGCCTTATCCGTCTTCTTCAGTCCGCCTACCCCTCCGCTCTGCTCAGCTGCTCCAGGCGCATCGGTGCTCTTGTGAGGATTGGGTGGGCAGGGGATGGTGATGGTGACTGGTTTCTCGAAAGGTTTCTTCGTCGAATGTGTGAGATGGACGATGGGGCTTGCTGTGATCAGCTCGGAGCAATGACGTAATCGGGATTTGATCTCGCTGACCACGTTTTCGGCTGGTTGAACCTGAATTAATGTAAAAAGTATAGTTTCTCTTTATTTTTTTTATAGAATTTGGCCTATGTTGTTACACGTTTTGTCAAGGGTCTTACTATTGTAGTATATGATAATAATGGTGATGATAACAAAGATGATGAAAATGATGATGATCATGAGGAGGAGCAAAATGGATGTAGTGGTAGTGGTGGTGGTGGTGGTGGTGATGATGATGAGGAGGAGGAGGAAGAGGAGGATAATGATGATAATAAAGATGATGATGATGATGGTTATGATGGTGATAATGAAGATGATGGTGATTATCTTTATGATGAAGATGATGATGATGATGATAATAATGATGCCAATAATAGCAGTGTTGATAATTATAACGATTTTCCCATCCATCTTTTTTATCTTTTTCCGGATGAATCGACAATATGTGTTAGTTTTGTGATCTTGCAAGAGGACAATTAGAGACTCAAATTGTTATCTCACCTGTAGTGAAACACTAATAAGGCTGCATGCCCCGACGGGGTAGCTGATCGTGACCCGATGATCCGCCGTAGCCTTCAGTGTTCCACCCTTCTTAGTAACCGTTTGTTTATCTCGGGCTAACCTANTTGAGTGTAATTTTTATATCAATGCGCAATTAAACTCACCTTGGCCTAATTGTAATGGTGTGTCACCGCTAAATACTTTTTTCTTGACATGTGCATTCTGTACGTCTATCTCACATTACATTGGGGATCATTCAAATATTTGTTTCGTACAATCGTGTACAACGCTCGTTTTATCCTAATGGCTACTGGATCTCACCTGCTTATTGGCTCTTTGATATCGACAGCTACGACATCTTTCTTGATCTGTTTGATCTGAACATCTTCTAGTTCGTTCCATTGTGATGACTGCTCCTGGCGACCTAACAGATAGAGGGCGTCCTGCGATGGGTCACTGCCAAGAAAGCTGCTTTTCGTTGATCTAATTAACAAAAACAATTATTAAAAAGAATTCATAAGTCCATGGTAATTCTAAGAATACAAAAAAAGGAGCTTTTCAGTCCAAATTGTTCGTAGTCCTGACTACCAATAACCAATGCCATAGATCGATCAGGGCCCCGTAACATAAAGGTTTGCGATTAATTGCTAATCTGATAGCGATTGATATCAATCGCAAGTCTATGGCAAATCATGTACAAAAGTTTGCAATCGATCGCAAAATCAAATAGCGATTAATCGCAAAGCTTTATGTTACGGGGCCCTGGTATTTTTTTACCTTTCACTTAGTACACTTACTAAAGAAATCTTCAATCTTTAAAAGTATGGACTAACAGGATTTGGGTTCGAAGCAGATGATGCTACAAACGTTGACCTAGGAAAATAAAATCAAGAGTTGACCAGATAGTGCTTTGGGAAAAGAGAAATGTTTTATTCCTCTAGATCATTGTCTATACACCTTTAGCCATGCAGAGAATAGGTTGTTCACACTTCAATTAATTAGTTATTGCTGAAAGAATAAACACAGTTCAAAATAACAATAAAAGGGCGTATACACGATCGAGAATTTTCGTGCAATCGGGGTTGCATTATTCTAGAATGGTTGACCATTCATGAAGGATATTGGCCCACATTTCAACAGAATTCCTTGGAAAGCCCCTCCATTATACCTACCTAATGACGACCACACCCATTGGATGGTCCATATTGGAAGAAGCCTTATCGGTCTTCTTCCCTCCGCCGCCTCCTCCACTCTGCTCGGCTGCGCCAGGCGCATCGGTGCTCTTGTGCGGGTTTGGTGGGCAGGGGATTGTGATGGTGACCGGCTTCTCGAAATGTTTCTTGGTCGAGTGTGTTAGATGGACAATAGGGCTGGCTGTGATCAGCTCGGAGCAATGACGTAATCGGGATTTGATCTCACTGACCACGTTCTCTGCTGGTTGAACCTGAATGATTACAAAGAGTTTGCATTTAAAATCATTTTGTTCTTTTTAGTGACGCCTTAACTTTTGCGATATTCATTAAATTTGTTCTTTTGTATGTTTATGGTATGATGGCGATAATGATAATGGTGAAGGTATATAAGAAGAAGATGGTTATGATGATGGGGATGTAGTGGCGATGACAGTGTAAAAGATGGTAACTGTAATGATGACGAAGATGACGACGACGACGACGACGATGATGATGTTAATGATTATGACGACAATGTCACGATGATGATTATGATGGTGATGATGATGATGATGATGATGATGATGATGATGATGATGATGATGAGGATGGTGACGATGATGTTAATGATAACGATGGTGGTGACGATGATATTGATGATGATGATAATCGTATCAAAGATGATAGTGTTGAGAATAATAACGACTTTCCCATGTATTTTTATATCTTTTTCCACATGTGAATCGTCAATATTATTTTGTTAGCTCTAGCTTCTATCTTGCAAAATGACGATTATGGACTAAAATTATTATCTTACCTGTAGTGAAACACTAATAAGACTGCACGCCCCGACGGGGTAGCTGATCGTGACCCGATGGTCCGCCGTAGCCTTCAGTGTTCCACCCTTCTTAGTAACCGTTTGTTTATCTCGGGCTAACCTAGCAACTACGACGAACGACGCAAGGCGGTTCGTCTTCACTTCAGCGAAAGGTCCCTGTACGTGATAGAGGTGACAAAAATCAATGATAAGAGTTACATGAAGACATAATCATAATGAAGTCAAAGCAATGTTCTATTATACAATTGAATATTAGCAATACAACTTTCCTGGTGCAATAAAATCTAGCTAAATCCCCCTGCAAGACAAACGAGATATTCTGTTAACAAATAAGCATGCTCCTATATTCAAAATACATCGTCAAAAACATGGTGTTGCTAATTAAGGCAAACACCTTTAACCCCATCCTATGCGAATTGAGGCGTACGAAGGCTGATGAATTGGAAAATATACGGGAGCCAATAAGCTTATACGTGCAGCAACTCGCGTCCCGTATTTTTCCAATTCGTCAATCTTCGTTCGGTTCTGTATATTGATGTGACTTCATATGTATTTTATTATGAAACAACTCGACATAATTATTTGGAAAATTCATACCTTTTGTTCAACAAATGTACTCTCTGTCGATAAGGTTGCCACGGTCGTCCATTCCTCATCAGTCCTTCCTCTCATCTTGACGATAAACTCCTTCGTACTCGTCATCCTCGCCGACACCGTGTACGGAATACCGACCACGATCGGTGCACCGAGGTCGTCATGCTCCTCATCGTCATCGTCGTCATCTTCGTGCCGTAATCGGACCACGTTGCTAACCATCTCCTCGCTGTCTTCGACGGCATTGCCGCTGAGATGGTTGTCGAGCCGGCAGACGAGGTGGAGCGAGGCTGGGGCGGGGAAGTATTCGTCCTTGAAGCGGATGACGCACCCGACTTCGTCTTCGTCGTTTACTCTCGCTGGTAGTCTAAATGGCGGACAAAATAATAATAATACATAACATTTATTAGGCGCTTCATACGGCTGTTCCTAAGCACACAATATTCTGATTACAAAGAGGTTGTTACCCGGTAAACTGAGTGAGGAGAAAGAGGAGAAAAAATAGTAAACAGGTAACATAGACAAACTAACAAAAACAGTGGCGATCAATTAAACAAATTTTAATGCAAATATGGTGTGCACCTCCACTGACCGACCCACAACTGCAGTTCACGAGATGGGTTTTGAGCAAAGATTTGAATTGAGATACAAAATGTTGATAATAACATTATTATCATCACCGTTACATATTAAACACATAGGCGGTGAATGTTCATACAGTTCACAGGGACACCTTGTTGTCGGGGATCCTGGCACTATCGGTTATTGAGGTCGTGCAGCTAGCTAAGCACATTTAGACAAATTTCTTTGTGCGTGTTTGAATGAATAGTTTGATATTATTGTTTTCA
Organism: Temnopleurus reevesii; assembly: GCA_036244855.1. Lineage (NCBI taxonomy): Eukaryota > Metazoa > Echinodermata > Echinoidea > Temnopleuroida > Temnopleuridae > Temnopleurus > Temnopleurus reevesii. The sequence goes on from BQKZ01003245.1 coordinate 10,845, forward strand.
TCTTCTCTATTTATTGGTCTTTTTTTCGACTTTATCTACATTATTCATACTCTGATGGATACCCTTACAGGTATCGGTCTGTCTGGCTTTTTTTTCGTTTTAAGGGTTTTACTATAAGGCCGACTCACATCTTTGCGTTTGTAACCTGCGTCGGCCCAGCGGAAATCTTTGTAATAAACAAACGCTCCATGGACGCACAAAGACGCAAGTTATATGGTGAACTGACGTTCGGCTTACGCTCCTCAAGTGCAAACCGACCGCCATTCCACCGTCTGATCATAAAAAGGGTATACAGTGCTTTTGTACTGTGTTTTTAACATTAAAAAAAAACGCTGGGTCGACACGGGCTAAAGACGCAAAGATGTGATTCGGCCTTTACCAGACAAGTTAGGGTTCCGTTTTGGCTATTCTGAATACCAATCTCAACATTGAAAGATGATGGAAAATTATGATAATATGATAATATTTTACCTTTGCCTCGAGGAACATGATCTGAAAAAAATATATATATTTATATGTTAATAAACAAAACTATTTGATACTTACGTGTGATACGGCCATTCCAGTAGATTTTCCTTCATTGATAATCTTGGAGTGAGGACGGGTTTATTAATGTCTGATTTTTCCTCTTNGCCCCGACGGGGTAGCTGATCGTGACCCGATGGTCCGCCGTAGCCTTCAGTGTTCCACCCTTCTTAGTAACCGTTTGTTTATCTCGGGCTAACCTAGCAACTACGACGAACGACGCAAGGCGGTTCGTCTTCACTTCAGCGAAAGGTCCCTGTACGTGATAGAGGTGACAAAAATCAATGATAAGAGTTACATGAAGACATAATCATAATGAAGTCAAAGCAATGTTCTATTATACAATTGAATATTAGCAATACAACTTTCCTGGTGCAATAAAATCTAGCTAAATCCCCCTGCAAGACAAACGAGATATTCTGTTAACAAATAAGCATGCTCCTATATTCAAAATACATCGTCAAAAACATGGTGTTGCTAATTAAGGCAAACACCTTTAACCCCATCCTATGCGAATTGAGGCGTACGAAGGCTGATGAATTGGAAAATATACGGGAGCCAATAAGCTTATACGTGCAGCAACTCGCGTCCCGTATTTTTCCAATTCGTCAATCTTCGTTCGGTTCTGTATATTGATGTGACTTCATATGTATTTTATTATGAAACAACTCGACATAATTATTTGGAAAATTCATACCTTTTGTTCAACAAATGTACTCTCTGTCGATAAGGTTGCCACGGTCGTCCATTCCTCATCAGTCCTTCCTCTCATCTTGACGATAAACTCCTTCGTACTCGTCATCCTCGCCGACACCGTGTACGGAATACCGACCACGATCGGTGCACCGAGGTCGTCATGCTCCTCATCGTCATCGTCGTCATCTTCGTGCCGTAATCGGACCACGTTGCTAACCATCTCCTCGCTGTCTTCGACGGCATTGCCGCTGAGATGGTTGTCGAGCCGGCAGACGAGGTGGAGCGAGGCTGGGGCGGGGAAGTATTCGTCCTTGAAGCGGATGACGCACCCGACTTCGTCTTCGTCGTTTACTCTTGCTGGTAGTCTGAATGGTGGAAAATGGTGATGAGAAAAATGGCAATGGCTATTTGTACAGCGCACAGGTCCATCTTATTATCGGTGCTCATTAGCCATCCTTCACAGTTCATTAATCTTATTCTAGACTTTAGCTACATTATCCATATTCTGATGGATACCCCTACAACCACCCATTTTTGTCCGTTTCCCCCGTGTTTTTCTAAGGATTTACTATAAGGCCGACTCATACCTTTGCGACTTAAGCCTGCGTCGGTCCTACGGGGTTTTTAATTAAAAAACGCTCCATGGACACACAAAGACGCAAGTCAAACGGTGAACTGACGTTCGGCGCACGCTCCTTGAGAGCGAACCGACCGCCATTCCATCGTCTGATGATAAAAGGGGTATACAGTGCTTTTGTACTTTTTAACATTTAAAAAAACGCAGGGTCGACACAGGCTAAAGACGCAAAGATGTGATTCGACCTTTACCAAACAAGGTAGGGTTCCGTTTTGGCTATTCTGAATACCAATCTCAACATTGAAAGATGATGGAAATTATGATAATATTATAATATTTTACCTTTGCCTCGAGGAACATGATCTGAAAAAATACGTATTTATATGTTAATAAACAAAAATACTTGATACTTACGTGTGATACGGCCATTCCAGTAGATTTTCCTTCATTGATAATCTTGGAGTGAGGACGGGTTTATTAATGTCTGATTTTTCCTCTTTTTCGTCAAGTTTCTCCTCTGATTTGGATTTTTCTGCGTCCTCTGTTTCATCTTCTTTGGTTTCCTGACTTTGTTCGTCTTTGTTTTCACTGCTCTCCTCATCTTCTTCAAAATTGTCCTCATCATAGTCGTTGGCTTCTCCTTCTTCTTTTTCGTTCTCCTCTATTTTCCCATCACCCCCTTCATCATCAACCTCCTCTTCTTTCTTTTCATCTTCTTTTTTCTCTTCCACCTTTTCTTTCTCTTCCACTTGTTCTTGCTCTTTAACGCTCTCGAGCTCACTCTGAGCTTCGTTGATTTCTTCGGCAACCTCGGCCGCTTTCGCCCTTGCTTCGGCGGCCGCGTTTTCAGCTTCGGCAGCCATTCGGTTGGCTTCGGCGACCTCGGCAGTGAGTCGGGCGAGAGTAGCTCGGGTATCGGCCGCGGCAGCTGCGGCTTTGGTACTGACTTTCTTGTTTTCTGTGTGGCAAAAAGAAAATAAAGCTCGGTTAAAGAGCAGTCTTTAAAGTACAGTAATCGGAGTCATTGTTCTAGATTTTGGAGTAGTCGAAAAGTCATTTTTGAAATCAGATTTGCCAGATGATTTAAGGTTGAATATTGACTCATCAAAATCTTGTCCCTTTTTTAATTTTTCCTCCATGTCTTCCCGTATTTACAGATCCCCATTCGCGCTTAAACGGAGAACATCCAAGAAAAAAAACAAGAAAGTTTTTTGTTGTTGTTGTGGACAGTTTGTTTGGCAAATGTTTGCCCAAATTTTTTACGTTTATATCAGGGGGTATATGGCAAGAATTTTAAAAGAAGGTGGCCGAAAAGTGTTTCTCATAAACGATAATCACAAATAAAGGTGATTACTGATGTCAAATCTTAATCTAAAGCAAACACTCCCCAATAAAATGACAATAAGAAATGAAACAATAATTGCCCTTTGTCAGAATTTGCAGACATCCCACAGACAATTCACGAATTGAATCGAGGTTACAATTACGCTATTGTGAAGATTCATAAAATTAATCCATATTCATGAAGGTGTATGTAACACGAGTGTGATTACTCCGTTGTTAGCAGTAACAGTGGAACCTTTGTGTACAGTCCATTTGTTGGGAAAGTACGATAAATGAAAATGGATGAGTTTTCATGAGATAATGAATAACTGAATCTGACTTCAGCACGCGGTATTTGGACAACAAGCGGGCACCACAAAATAATTAAAATCTCTCTGGTTTAGAGTAGAATACTGCAAACAAACGTATCATTCCCCTCACGCAATATAACAAATCTGTTTTGACAAAATGAGTGGCATTATACCATTCTACAAAATCATTAGACTAGAGTAGACGAAAACAAATTGAAATAATTCGTCAGCAGCGATAGATCATATTAATTATTGCAGTATGCCGTTCCCATGGTAACAATCGATGCTCTCGAAGGCTTTCTGCATTTTGCGATTTTAGGCATGAATAGTTAATGTTTCATTATCGTCATGATCATCAAGTAGCAGGTGCAGAAACATGAATGTAATCTTTCTCAATTATAATGTTTTCAGATAGGGTCAATATGTTATGTTTTAATATTAGGAAACATAATAAGAAAATGGATTTATAAGATAAAAATGTGCATCTAGATCTAGACTCATTAATTTAAACAATATGTACTAAATGATCTTGTTCGAATCTTCCTTTTTTGCATGTATACAATTGGAAATTGAATTCTATTTTACGTGTCTAAATTAAAAAAAAAACCCTATTATATATCTGAATGGAACGATACTCTGATGCTTTCTTAATAACTTTGGTGTGAGAACTAGACAATTTTCACTTTCATTGACACCATGTCTAATTCGTACAATATATATAAGGTCAACATGCACATTAAAACAGCTTTTAAACAATGAAAACCAGTAAAAACTATGTTCTGCATGTGATAATGTTTTTAAGGGAATCAGCAACTTAATTGACAAATAAGTCAAGTACAGTTTCTTATGTTTTATTATCTGACACGAAATTTGTAAATCATTCAAAGCGATCGTTATCTTCAATTTCGATACACGAGTTTGGTATTAAATGCAGTCAAGTTCATATCATTTGCCACTGATGAACTTTGTATTTACCAATCAACAGACAGCTACATCAAACGAGAAAGAATAGAAAGCATTTACATCGGATTTGCTATATAGGTTAGAAAATACTAGAGCTTGCCCAATATAAAAAAACATTGCATGCAATTCTCAATTATGTCTATCGAACTACATGTATACTATTTTTATCGGGTGAACAAATTATATTACAATTATGCAGTTGGCAAAGCTACGTGAATTTAACTACAATGGTCTATTGTCGCATGCAGAGCATATTTATTATCATATTAAATTTCTTTTGTAAGTAGTATACAAATTATAGTATTGTACTATTTGAAATTTAAAGAAACGAAAGATGCAATGGTGTTAAAACTCGCCTGGCAAATATACCTGACAAATTCGAAGAATCTCAAAAGTTTACTAGAGACGTTCCTTACTAGTTCACTTTATCCACAGCGTTTCTTTCAATCAAGTCGCAGTTACTCCTTACAGAATGTGTTCATAACAATTACAATGGTTCCATATATACAACAATGATATGAATATCGGTTTATCAATAATCCCATGAAAATAATTCAATGTGTTCCGTTGCTGGAATGATGCTGCCGAACGAGTCACTATTTAATCAAAACACAATTAATTCTCCATTATGCAGTTATGATTATAAAACATTGTCCCAAATCATGAATAGCGAGTTTTATGGCCAAACAATTCCATGTGCTGGAATGCTTTCCCTATAAGTATGCATCCTTGGATGTACATTTCAGCGGACTATAGCGTCATGTTGCCAGGGAGAAGAAGGAAAAGTACACAAGTCTGAGCTTTCCCGGTGAATAATATAGGTCTGTTCCCATTGCACAATGCCAGTGTTTGTTCTCCCTAATCGACGATTACTCGTGGATACCACCTATAAAGGATAGTGGCGGCGGCACATTGTGGTATGGGTGGATAAGCAGGATATCAC
>BQKZ01003247.1:0-22136 GCA_036244855.1 Temnopleurus reevesii
AAAATTGCAGCAGTTCTAATAGACAGAAAGCTGCTTTCCAAAAATAATCAACATGCATTTTTCTTTTGCTTATCACCCTTTGTTTTTGCTCTTTTATGGACATTTATATGTAGGAACAAGTTTTACCTTCAGGAATAAAATGCTTACAATGCTAACCTTTTGGGGAGGTTTTTTTCTAGAAATAAAAAATGATATATATTTGAGAATATAAAGAACAATGTCATAAACATCGCCATGAAGTTTCCCTCAATAATTTCTCCTTTTATGTACTTCCCTGAATGCATTTCCATTTTCCAGGGGGTTTTTTTTGTCATAATGATCTGTTCTAATTAATCTACGAGGTTGTCGATACTCAGAGTTTGAATGAGATCATAAAATTATTTTTATATCAGCATCAACACTGACATTACGCATTCAAAATATTTGTCTCCCATTGTGAAAAAAAAAATGAAATTACCGAATAGAGTCTGCCTTGCATCTAGCATTTATAAAAGAGTGCTAATCATATGCATGTTCATGGAAAGCTTGACAAATGAAAAATAGCACACTAATTTGACTAGTAAATCTATCAACTACCATCAATCACTCTGTTATTAATCATACAAGTAACGTCTTTATGTCTGCTCCATTTTTAAAACGTTTACTCATTGCCTAGTTCAGATATTGAGATATTTCTAAGCAGAGGAATGATTTAATAAGGAAGCAGAAGTATGACAGTTTATTGAATAAGTAGTGTCATCTTTGCTTTGTGGAAACCAGTCTATCACTCATCAGCCATCACTATGGGGTGTTTCCCTTCATTTTCATAACGATTGCTCTTGCACGATATTGTTCATGTGCATACACTGTAGGTACGGAGGCACATTGACAGGCGATCTGCAACTTGAATCTTGCAACCTCGGTTAAATAGTGCTTCCTAATTTACAAACTTTGCGACTTGGTCACAAATACATGGTTCACTTGACATTTATGTTGAGCATACTTCTCCACCCCAACTCTTCCGATGTGTCCCACATTTCAAATATCTTGCAAGGTCTCAAATTCATGGCACATATAATCTTTTGTTGAACGTACAATGTACTTCAAAGCTTCCATATGTGGTGATGGCTCTTGCAACTGTGCACATCTATGTATGAACTAGCTTGCTTCCTTTTCCTTTTTCAAATAAATTCAAAGACGACAAGTAAGGTCATATTTGGAACTTGAGTTCACACTATTATCATCTATTTTCATCTTTGATTACAATCATTTAAAGTGCTTCTACCGATATTTCACAATACTATTCGATTCAATTTCTAGTTTTCTTGTACAAAAATAACCCTTAGAAGCCATAGACCTGGGAATGTAGAAGACATAATTTGACAGAACAAAAATTTTACCATAAATTTCAAATCTTTTATAGAAAAACAGCATGGTTCACCAAAGGTTCAACTGCAAGCTTTAGAAGGTGTAGGATGAACTTTTAGTGACTGTTCATTTATTTGGGTGACAAAATCGAATAAATAATATGAAGAGTTCATTTGGAGGCATATCTCTATTGTAATTTCAATGAGTGATTGGTGTGTTGACAATACACATTCCTACGATTGTGATCAAAATAAGATCCATGGAACTCATATCTAGTCTTGTCAAATATTTCAGATTTTAAATGGCTGGTGATTCCGAGGCCAGCCTTTGGTCATAAACAGGATTTTTTGCATTGATACAAAAATATAAAAATGAATCAATGTAGAAAATGAGCTAAATGCCTGATCCATTCAACCACTCAAACAGTGAATGATATTCTGATTTTAATATAAAGGCAAATATATATTCAATGGATACCAAAATGACAAATATCATGGTCCATTTCCTTCTCACAATCAATGTTAATTTTTCAAGTATTTTTTCCAGTTGATTTCCAATAAATTTGTTTTTCTGACAGGTAGGTTAGGAACTATATTAACAAAGGGAGGGAGGTGAGTTGCTAAAAAGAAGATACATATTATAATATGAGTATCTCCACTATGCTGAGCTAATCTTTAATCAAATAATCCCTGGTGCTTTTACCATTTTTCATTTCTGGGAATGGAATGATTGCATAAAGGCACTACAATGTACTTTTATTCGAACAATACACAATTCTTCATGTAAGAAAACAAGGAATGGGTTGACTGAGCACATATTTCTTGTTTTCAGTTGGTTTGAGAATGGAAGGCAATAGAATGTAGAATGTAGAATCAGACACTGAGCCTTAAAAGGAAACGCTCGAGACAGGTCATACAGTGAATGCACAGTGAATTTCAAGACCAGATCAAGAAACTTGTGAATAAAGGATGCAAAGTTTCTGATAGGGGAACAGGGATGTGCCATTTGGAACAAGAGAAGCAAAGTTCATAGCCCTGGACGTGAATTTTTGCATCCTCAGATCTTGGGTGTAAAGTTCATATTGCATGTGACAAATTTCGCATCCTGTGTCACAAACATCAAACCGTAGTCAAAAGACAGGGAAAATGACCTATGTTCAATGTACTTCAGGGCTTTAAGGCAGAAGAGAAGGATTTCTTCAGAAGTATTCATAGCAATAGATTGCATGTCCTAAAATAAGTCCTGGACAGCCCAAGAAAAGGCTGTAAAATGCCTACTCTTCTATTTCCACATAACAGATGATCTGTGTCTCTCATATTGGCCACAATTCACACAAGGTATTGTATTCCTACAAAAACCCACCCCTCTCCGTATACTTTCCAATCACAAAAATATAATCAAATGAACATTTCAATAGGAACGGAATGTGGGGTGATTCAAGCGTTTAGCTATAGTATACAGTGCTTCCATTTAAAGTTTATTGGCACTAAACATCTACTAATGCATATTTATTGGGTCAGTCACTGTTTGTTCTATTCCACAAAAATTGTTGTTGACTACTGACCTGGTCTTTCCTAGTAAATAGTGCTAAGGCCTACCTGTTACACTCTATCTTTGCTTTTGAACATTCACATTTTGAGTACTATATCACAAAAAGTTATACCTCATTTGCATTGTATATGGTCTCACATTACATAATGACATGTAAATGACACAAAATGACAAATATATGTACAATCTCTTACAGTTTACAGGAAACCTGTCAACTGTTTTGACAATAGGTTCATCTACCATAAATCTCCCAGAATCACTGGATCACACTGTGAGTTTGAGCTGATTATGCAAAGGAGCCAACCTCGACTAATGTTAGACCAGATTATCAAAATCTTTCATCTTTAGTGAAATTTATCAACCTATAATACTGCAAATATATTTGAGAGTACAAATGCCCATAGCTTTCTAGACATACACCCTACAGTTGGGCCTTGCATACCTTATGTTTCGAAGCAAGCTTGTATTCAATTTAGATCAATAGATTATAGTAACTAGCATTGGCCGACCACAAAAGTGTGTAATCTTATAGAATATAAAATATAGATTTACCATAGAGCTTGATCTTCTTGTTCTTCATCTCCGCCAACATGATCATATAACCGCCTATGTCCACCATCTTCTTTTCCTGATCGGCCTTCGATGGCGGCGAACTGGATTCGAGTGGGACACCCATCACTGATCGCAGCTTCCAAAGACTAACAAAAAGTGGATTCCAAGATTATCAGATTCCCATTAAAAGGAAGGAAGGAATGTTCATTGTCCGAACGTCAAAAGAACGACAAAGGGAGGGAAGATTAGACAGTTGAAGATGTCCTTTCCTGGTGCTCGAATAAACAAGAAGTATCTGATTGTTGCGGCTGAGAAAATCAAATTATACACAGGTGTATATTTAGTACAAATTATTGTTGGATCAAATCCAAGACGTTCGAATAACTGCACTATTAAACAATATGAGCAGTGACTGACTTTCACACGAGTTCAAATGGATTCATTATATCAACAATATTTGAAGAAATAAATTTCACAAATGATGTAGGGTAAATTAAGTCAAATCGTCTGCCCGGATAAGAGTGTGCAAAAATGATGATTTCTTCACTCAGAAGAGGAAAAGTAGGATCGTGTTGCACATTAAAAGCATGCAGATATTTCTAGACGAACACTGAGATGCAGTGATGAAATTTCAGACTTTGAAGGCAGCATTCCTCATCTTGAAGACAAATTTAAAATTCTCCGAGCTGAGACGTGGAATTATTCCTCAGGAAATTAATCAGAGAGTGCTTCATGGGATGAGGCTCCTCCATCCCATTATGGATAGATCACCAGCTGCGGGTTGAGAACCGCACGAAGGTCTCCACCAAAATTAAAAATGTAATTCGAGGAAACAATTATTTTGCTGTTATCCAGCCTTGTAGTTGCATCGTTAATATTGATTCTTGCCCTAGATCAACTTGGAAGTGAAGCACGTCTTTCAAGGCACGACTGACCACCATCCGTCCGTCCTTCGGTAAACGACGAGTTTCGCACAGTGCTCCAAAGGGAGTAATCTTGTTTATAACTTGATAATGAATCTTGAGCAAATAGTGCTTATCTCTCAAGCAAATACAAGCCTCAATGTCTTCCTCCTCATCAGCTGTATTTCTCGTCTTCTCGATTGTTACCAATTATTTAGACAAGAAAAACAAAACTGTCTTGTCAAGTTTCCTCTGATATTGGTATTTATGTCTTGCTGAGATGACCATCTACAGTGTTTTTTAGTTTTGATGATGACTTCCATCACATTCCCCCACAGTGGGTGATGAGAGGGTGGATGCTATCATGAATCTTGATCAGGTTATGGTTCACTACCACCAACTGCTGTGTAGAATCTCTAAATTATGTATCACATCCCACCCTGGACTGAGAGTTGAAGTGTCAACGATGACAGTTAATTTCTCACTTTTGAAAGGATCCAAAAGAATAGCTGAGTGACCTGTTTAACGACGGCTTTTAATAGTCCTCCACTTACAGGGGTGATGAACTGGCAGAGCATAAACAGCGAGTGATCGAGAGAGAGAGGTCCTGGGATGTGCAACGCATTCATCCACCTCACTGGAGCATGCACACAAAAGCCTTTCCCCATTTACAAGCCCCTCCCACTTATCAGGGTTGCGCTGGAAAGATTCTAGCTGACTAGGCTGGGATGTGTATGTACAGGTGGCAGTGAGTACAGAGATCTAACAGGCTTAGGTGCTGTTTACTTCAAAGGATATTCCTGATGGGATTAAGATATTCATAATCATGTCACGTGTATAATACTTCCTAAAGCGTGCTCAGTAAATAAAAGCCAACATGTATAATAAAAGACATGTTTTATAGAGAAATTACAGTAGGTGCAAGGATAGAAACTATTTTCAAACTAGATTTGACCTGAGCAGTGTGATATCAAAATACCTGAAACCTACACAGAATACATTTGCCTCCAGTGCTCCACCAAAAAAAAATGTAAACCCCCCCTAAATAATAGACATTCATAAATGTGAATATAAAAAATGACTACCACTCAACCCCCCCCCCCCCCAAGAAAAAAGGAAGAACAAAGACGGCTGTATATTTGTGTATTTCCTATTGTGATAATGCATGGATACAGGCCTACATGGTCAAATTAAAGTATTGATCATCTTTTTTTTTAATTTCAGGCCTAATTAGCCTCATTAGCCTTTGTAATGTAGCCTTTCAAATGGCAATAGCGTACAATGTTCAGATCAATAAAGACAAATTTAATAAAATCGTACAGTGTAGCGTAGGTCTAATATTCCAGCAATACAAGTAGACCTATATTTTCTTTTGATTTGAAGAAGTCTGCTTAAATTTGTCAGAAATTCATCCCTCTTTTCAAAGTTAGAATTGAAAATGCCTCTTGTAAAGTATGCTGCACATGCTTTTCTCCAGAGAGTATTTTGAGTTTCACGCTCTATTTGCTGTATAGAGACAATGCTCCAATATAGGAATAATAAAGCAAGAAGTTGCCATCTAATACATGAAAAGACTAGGTTTCATGAGAAGGGAAATTCCCAAATTAATTCTGGGCATAATCTCAGCACTTTTCTGCCTCATTTTCCCTCAATTGCAAAGATGATCTCTTGAGAAAGAGCAAGGGGACTTATTTTACCAAAAGCGAATAAATCTACAATACAGAGACCATCATCATAGCCATGACCAATCTATTTGTTGCCCTCGATTCTGCAGAGTGATTTTATTCTCTGTGAATAATATGTAGACAGATAAATCATGCCCTGCCAGGCCTTCCAATTACTTACTGCTCTTCACTCACTAATAGCACCCGAAGGATTAAAAATGAATATCTCTATAAAGCCCCCCCCCCCCTCCCCCAATCCATGGATGTATGACAGTGAAGTGGGGCAGCAAGCTTCTGGCAAAGCATAAGGCTTGTTACATGGTTTAGGGGGCCAACAGGGCTGGGGCTAATTGATTTTTAAAGATAAGAATCTTGCATTTAGCATATTTACTTATCTTTTGGATGATAACAATAGATATTATCAAACACCACTCAAAATTCTATGGCAGCTTTGAAATTATCATTTATCATCAAATAAAACTTCCACTTCCACACAAAACACAACAATTTTTTTCCCTTATGAATTCATAAAATGGCAAACAAAATGTAGATAATGTAATAGTATAATACTCACAATAATATACACCACACTCACTGTAATAATTCAATAGTCATTTTCATTTACTGATTGGTTTTTGGTTGGGAGAGGGCCCTTTCAAATATTTCTGCTTGGTTCTAAGCAATGTTTTTCTTCCAAGATGATTTTTTTTTCCTGAGTTACAACAATATTTGTGACCGATTGGTTTAAGAGTTATAAATATTCATGAGAATAATAGCTGATGAAATGCTCTCTAGGATTCAAGACATCGCTCTTGAATACATGCCAAATCTTTGTTTATTTTAGGACATCTCCCCTGCCCCTAGTCAGGAAGTATTTTATATTAATAGTATGGAGCAGTTGGGACAAACAAGTCAACGCACATACGGTGGCAAAGACGGATGTTTTCCATTGGAACGCACCATAATGAAGAAAGTCTGAATTTCATACTCGATTGTTATCATCACTTGGGCGGGGCATGGTTTAATTTTTAATCCTGTTTTGACAGAAGACTTAGATGACTGAGATTATACCAAAGTATCTTTATCATCAGAATGATTGAAAGACTCAAAGATGGAGATCAAATGGAGATTAACGTCCGCACCAAAGTTGGAAAAATGATGTCATATAAATTTTGAACATTAATTGATCTGCAGCTGCCAGAGTTCATTTTTCACGAAAAGGTGTAAGATTGTAACAAAACCAACATTACATACTAAGTTGAAAAAAAATATCTGAATCAAATTGTGCAAAAGAATGAGTGCCAAGGAGAAAGAAATTCAACTATAAAATGTAACAGTAGGCCTAGAAAAATGATATATATTAAAGATTACAACAATAGCTCGATCCAAAGTTCATTCAAGTTTCATTAATTTTGATTTTTCCTGCTTACAACTTTACTAATTTGTCATTTTGCGAAACAAAATTATATAATGCAGACATTATTTCAGTATTATCAGGGAGATCCTAGACAACTCCTTTAAAGCCCATGTATAGTTTTGGTAAAGATTAAAGAAATGTGAATTTTGGGGATATATACCATGACATATAGTTTGTATACACATTTCGAGATCATAGCATAATTTTCTACGAGCGAATTCTTTTGAAAATTTGAATTTGACCGTTAAATCGTATTTAGTGCCCTCTCTTGGTTATAACAATATTTTGCTTTTTATTGGGCATATACAAAATTATTTCCAAGATTTTATTAAAGCATGCTAAAAAGGAATACATAAAGTATAAATTCTGAAATTTTCATCCAATTCTGTTCATGAGAAGCTGTCCTTTATCAAGAAAGAAAATATTGAATTAGCGTTGGGGGCTACGACGCTAAAATATTTTCCACACTTTAGTTATAACTTTTCCAAAACTTGTTAATTTTTCGTACAATCTTTTGTACAACATGTTCATGATATCATGTTTCTTTTTAAGTAGATTTGAAGACAAAATTTGGCGATAAAAATATTGGCTTTTACCAAAACTGTACTTGGGCTTTAACACTGAAGTTATTTCATTAATTTAATTTGGTAATAGATGGCTCATTAGCAAACTCCCTTCTTCTAATGGCATAGTTCAAAATTTAAAACATAATATGTTGAACTTTATGGATAAACAACTGGTTTGCGATGATTACAATTAACCTCTCTCACATTTTAATAATACTCAAACCCTCATGCCCTATTTCATCTGGTCAATGTTCCCCAAATTGAGGTATTCACGTAATAGGATGGGACAGGGGAAATTGGTTTGTTCCCCTCTGAGCGCTATCACAACCTCCTACAGTACACTTCCAATTAAAGGTAACAGTATTCATCACACATCTTTCAATGAATGATCCATCTGACACTGTACCTATGTGTCTTGTTATTTGTGAGTGATTTTAATGGCATATAAAAGCAATATTATCACCATCTCAATAACAGCTTCAAGGTCAAGGAGAAATGCAATATGAAGTATAGTGCTAAAGAATGCTGTACTACTTGGCAAAATTGAATTCAAGGTGATGTGTAGGGTTATATGTAAAGTGTAAGGATAAAAAGGAAAATAATTCATAAATACATTCATCATGAAATAGCTAAATTCAAACGCAGACATGGCAACCATCTGAAATATGAAAGCATAGAATATAAATCATTAAACAACTAAGCCACATATTTTCTCATGAGATTTAATGTCAGATTAGGTTCAGCTGCTTGTTCATTCAAATTTTAATTTCTGTATTCATTATATATTCTGGAAGGTATATGTATAAGTACCATCTCTGCACACCTACTCCATTAACATATAGGCCAACAGGTATGTAAGGAACAAGGTTCAATATCAATAGTACTCAATAAAATGCACTAAACATCAATACCAAAAATTGTTTACTGAGCACACTCTTATGATGGATGCCAAGCAGATATCCCTGTACTATAAAACTCCCATTCTAATCAATCAACTCCTGCGCACTACCTCCAGTGTATCAACCCTTGGCGACTATGAGGGGACTTTGTGGCTGAACCCCAAAGAACAACTACCACGAGGTCAAGAAGTAATTTGTTACTCTGGATAAAACCATCCTCGCAAATATAAGGTGCAAGATTACAGGTATCGTCATATGATCATGGGTCTAAGGAAAGTAAAGATACGGGACTAAAAGAATGGAATGGACATAAAAAAATAATCAAATGAAAATGAATGTATATTTTAGTGTTGGTCTTTTGAAAATGATACTGTATAAAGCTGAAATTTTCACGATGGTTTTATTTTTGCTAATTTCGCAGTTTTGGCTGCGCGAAAATTTCCACTCTGTATGATGCACATTTATATGTGTACAAAAATTGTCAAAACGTGAAAATATCAAAACGCCAATGTGTCAAACTGGTTCAAAATTGCGAAAATATCTGTGTGATAAAATATTGGCTTATACAGTATATAAAATTATCAAACACTAAAAATAAAGAGCAGATAGAATTCAATGAAAAACTGAAACACGTTGGGAGTGTTGCCTAAACCTTAGCATATCATATCTCATGAGGAATATTCTGCTCTTTTTATTCCCACAACGCTCTGCAAATTGTCTCAATTATGAACTTTTGTCCTATTCTAATCCCAATAATTTACAAAATTAGTTTGCTTATATCAACAGTTCATCTACAATGCACAACCTTTACATGAAATTGAACCATAATACAAGTGAAAGGCTAGTCATTTGCCTATCCACAAATCCAATTTGATGGTGAAGCAAATGAGCACTACTTGAGCTCTAATAGGGATATAATGACATGTGTGGATGGGTAGCAACCGCTGATGGCTCTATCTAATTTAGCCTGAGGAGTTTGCGCATGCAAATTAACTAATAGCTAATCCTTTGCAATGATGATTTGATTGTCAGACTTTATTTCCCTCCACTAGGCTTTTCAATATCTAAAACAACCACAACACAAGACTCACATATATTTTGGAAAAAGCACAATATGAATTCAATTAATATTATTTTTATCATAATTATTATGATACTGTTCGGGGGTCTTTATATAACACATACAAACCATGATAATTTGTAATTGTTTAAATTTGACCTATAAATATGTATTAATTGTATAGATTCGATGTGTATTGTAACAAATGGTTGTTGTCAAATATTTATTCTATCTCATATACAATTATTTCATTAAATATTGTTACTAAATCATTTATATTTTCTTTATGTTGTATAATTTGTTTGATATAACACAATGTGTATGAAAAAAAATATAATCAGAACAAAATGTTGGCTGTACATGTCAATGACGTTCAAATGAATTAATTCCAAATTCCAATCATAATATGTGTTTCTTTCCTTCCTTGCTTCTCTTTTACAAAAACCCTGTTTACATCGCCTCACCATATTTTTGCCAGTGCATTTGCCAAACTAATCAAATTTTAAACATTTACATCAAAATCTAGGCAGGCGTTGTAATTATTCAGTCGTTTTCCAGGAAGAAGTGCTATGTTACTAAAAAAAAAAAAATGGGGGCATACACATAGATTTTGTACATTGGTATATATATGTTCTCTCTTTTGTCTTGTTCAGGATATGGACACAGTGTGGTGCAGAACTTTTACTGCCTAGACAATCAGGCATAAAATGTGCTATAAAAAAACAACAAAAAATGTCTTCTGTAACCTAATTTCATATCAAATATTGGGTCCATCTGTGCTGTAATTTATTAAATACCCTTATCTTATGATCTCTCCATGTTGTCCTTTATTTTGTCCAACACATTAAATGATACCTGTCTATGACATTTCACTTCATATACACACCTCTAATACCAAAAAAGATAAGATGATGCAAAATCAGATTATCCATTCAAAAGTTATGAATTCTAAAAGTTTTCATTTCCACCTCTGATGGGCAAAAATTGCCAGCATTGACATAATCTATGATGGCATCATGGAGAGAGTTCCCCCTTTCACTTTGTTCATGAATTTACGTTGACATGGATCGTAGACATGGCTCTTAGACATCGATCAATATCATTATTCAAATAAGGAATGGCCATCATTCTTTCTGAAATGCTTGCAAAATTAATGTGGCTATATTCTATTCCAATGAAAAAGGAAAAAAAATTGCCTACTCTTTTTTGAAAAAGAAGAAAATTAATCAATTTTAGTACATAATGATTGGATAGTTCTCCATGATAACATCACAGATTCTACCAGAGATGCCTACTCCAAAATGCTCATAAGAAGTGAAAATGGAATCTTTGAAAATTCAGAACTTTTGAATGGATTATCTGATTTTGCTCAAATTTTCAGTTTGTTTATCTGATTTTTTTCCCCATTACCTAGCAACACAACAGTGTCTGGAGGAAGATCCCCTTTAATAAAGCCATTGTTTTTTTTAATCAATCATGCATTCTGGGATTCTTTTCTACAGCATTTGGGATGAAAAAAAACACCCATTTGATCCCTTTCCAATCAGAAACATGAAGTTGCAAGGATACAAAAATAAAGGAAGTTCATTTACAATATTTGACAGTCAATTAGTTGCAGTTCATTGACTCTTCTGTTGTGAAATTTTAATCAAAGTCACGTCTGGTTCAACAGACAGCAAATAACCTTGTGCTTTCTGGTGAAAAAATATCTTTAATATGTTATTTCCATGATGGTCCCATTACAATCAAACAAGCTATCTTTCAGAGTACACCCAAAATGTCATTGAGCATTCCACAATGTGCTTTCCTTGACATTTTTGTGAAATGAATGTTTTGAAGATAAAATTTTTCCATGATTGTATTCTTGAAGAGAAGCAAACAACATTTCAGTAGAATTCGTTTGGTATTATCTGTACATCAATAAAGGTCAAATTGAAGTCAGAGGCTGAAGAACAAGCAGGAGTCAAATGCTGAACAAATCAGAACAGCAGAGGGCAGCAGCATACTATTCTGATCTTCCTTCATTGAACTACATGATATTTAACCTGTCGCATTTCTGTGTAGAAAGATCTTTCCTGTTTACTCTGAAAACTCTCAAATCCCTGCTCTGATTTAATAATCCATTTTGTATGTTCATGTAATGTGTAATTATCTAACTACATGTATTGCTAAAATATAGAATTTGTCATTTTAATGTAAAATTTTTGTGTCAAATATATTTTCACTGTCTTTCTAACATTAAAAGTATTGAAAGAAAACAAACACAAAACAATGCCTCCCTAGAGAAGTTTTCTTTTTGGGAATACAAACTGACATATTGTTCATGGAGGTAAACTATCCTAACTGTATTCATTAAAGGTAGAATACTTCTTTTTCAGTCTAAAATTTGACTTTCCAAGATTGTTGTATATGATGAAGAGTACTAAATGTTAGAACTTATCACCAATCAATTAAGCACAAAGATTGGTCATGATAAGCGTATTTATAGTTATTCCAATAATAATTCTTTTATTCGGGCCTCGAATTAATGGACCGTGCGTTTGAAATTCAAAACAGCCGTTGACACCTTGTTGACCAACAGGGCAAGAGTCTCTCTCAGTGCATATTCCGCATGGTGTGGCAGTGTAGTGAAGTGCACACTGTATGTGCTCTTTATAATACAATGTTTTGTGTGTGTGTGTGGTAATACGCGAGGAGTATCCCGATACCGTTGGTGTCAAGATGAATTATGATAGAATAGATTTCTATTTGAATTAAATATTCTGGACTACATTCGACCAAAATACTTCATAGAGGTTATCATCTTGGCATATCCGAGGTACACAACAAGTTGTAAGCATAACCGTAATGTGTGCAAATGTAGTTTTCTACCATTAAGAAAAAATAACATTTCAAGATAAATACCTTGTAGGATGGCATCAACACTGGGTAAGAAACCCTCTTCAAGACCTCCCATGACTGAGAATCCAAAGCGCTGATCATTGGGGCCTATCTCTAGTATTGTGGTCATCTCGGTTTCCTGGAGTTAAGAAAAATGGGTGTCATGATTACAAGGCTATTGTCATCAGTATTCAAATGGCCATTTCACTTCATAGGTGAAAGATCCTTCTTTTGAAAAAATATGAAAACATTTTTTTAATATATTTCTCAAATTTCATAGGGCACAATGGAAAATTTAAAAATCTATAAGGAGTGATATACTTCTTCCATTTTGGAGAATGTGGCAAAACGAATGAGCTTTATTGAAATGAAAATGACTGAATATGCATGATGAGTTTGGATTGAAATTGGGATTAAAGGAAGACGTTACACTGGACATGCATTGAAATCGTTATTCATCCTTTCTTTAGATATTAATGTGGTGTGTATAATCTAAAACATTACCTTTTTAACCCATTAAGGATATGAATTATTTTACAACAAATTCGATCGCTATTCCGTTTCTAAATTGGCAACACTAAAATCTTAAATTCTCTTTTTAGAATGTTTCAATTACAAATTATGTTACCATATGGAATCTTGTTTGTCCAAAAGGGAATTAAAAAGTAAAAAGTTAAAAGTTGCCAGTTTGCGTGGAAAATGGTGATTTTCAAATCATTTCTGCATTGCCAATTGAAGGATTTATGACCATTTTAGTGATTACGTTCATTAAAAGATTCTCTGCATCAGATTTTTAGAGCACTACATCAAAAGTTATTGGACCAAAACATAAAACGTGTTCTATCGTCCTGAAAGGGTTAATAAAGGTTATTTATCTACAAAAAAATTCATTGGATAGATAACCCTATTCAGCCAACAGCATTTTTAACAGATTTTTTTTATCAATTAAGATCAACTTGAAATAACTTTGAGAGCAAGCTGACATACCACCATATGCTTGTTTCCCGACCAAGTGTTCTCTTCACTCAGCTCGAATCCATCGTTGTCAAAGCCATCAACGTCTTGGTTGCCATAGTGACCGCCTCCATTGAAGGAGACTGGTCCCAGCTCCACATCCCCATTCATCATGGTGAGACGATGCTCAGAGGATCCACATCCAACACCACGATCTAATACAAATGGAAATAGTATTTTATCTTAAATAGTTTTAAAAAATAGTTTGGAACAATTGATTAATAGGTGGGTTTAATAACAGATGAAAATTTTATGCATTCTTTGTACAAAAAGGATATTAAGATTGACAACATGGAAGCTTGTCATAGGCATGCCCAACATAGCAACAAGCATACAAGCAGGATTCCAAGTAAGTTCAATTGTTACCAACCGATTTAGAATATACAACATAACTATGTTCGTTGGCAAGAAATATGCATAAATTTGAATCTATCAGTAAATCAGCCAATTAATAAATTCATCAACATATATGCAGATATTGTCTGTAAAAGTAAACATAGAAATGAATAATAGTTTCAAGCAGGATGAGCTTGGATGTACATGTAAGTTTCTCATTGACATAATTGGACTAGTGAATAATCCCGCTGATAATCTTCAACCAATCTTACTATTCTACACTGTACCAGTACGATAGATTAACTTGATTATCAAAGTTATTTGGCACTTAATTATCAAAAGTAGCAATCCCTGAACAGAGTCTCTAAATCGCTATAAATTGAGCAGTCACAGCCACCCTAAATGGTGTAGTTCAACACTGTTGATTAAAAAAATCTGGTCAATAATAAGCTTCCTATTTTGAACTTGTCATGATTCCACAGTCCATCTTACCACACTATCGCTAAATTTGATCATTCTAAATACATGATAATAAGGCTAAAATCATCCCTATCATCATAGTGGTCTTAATCTCATGCATTTCTTCTCTTATTTCTATTGTATTGTGATATGTTTGGAGTGTTCGATTGCCCTTTCTGGCATTCCAGGGTTATCTTATTTGCAATCCAAAGTTCAACTGGCAGCCAGGAGCAGTCAATATAAACTGGGTGTTGCAACTCCTAATGTACACACAATGATTCACTAGTCACATTTCTTCATGACTCTGTTTAAATATAGGCGAACATTTTATGCTGTATTTAATTCATGTGTGATTTCCTTCTACACTTCAGAAAAAAAGATGGGCTTCATATAAGGGTAGTGTTTTGCATGATAAATACTCAATAAAATAGTTTAAAATAGTTTGATTCAGAAATGGGAGAAAAAAAAACATGCAGGGTGCTACAAGAATTTTTTTTTATCAGTTACAAACGTTTGTCTTGCCCAAAATTAATGGCCAATACTAATTTGAATGTAAAAAATATCTAGTATTACAATGTAAACCATTACTTGTCCTATCGGACAAGTGAAAACTTTATTTAATTGCCAGACAGGTAAATTTTATTGCCCCGGGCATGATGGCAAGTGGGTAAAATATGCAAAAAGGAACTGCTGTATAAACTAAGCAGGTTGAGGGTGAAGATGAATGTGATGCCCTGATTTGTAATTCATTCTCTTCCAAATAAGCTGGATCAACTGACTTGAAATGGTTTGATAAGATCTACCTTCCTTTAACTCCCTGGTTTAGATTATTTCTCACAAAACATTCTTATTCCAATGATCTAAAATAATTTCTGGATTCTGCTCAATCAGTAGGAATTAAGAAAAATTGAATTAAAAAAAGTGAATTCATACATCCATATTTCAAATGCAAAATGAACTTAAATGAACACACCTTTCCCCTTCTAATTCATTAGACAGGATACAAATACAATGAATCAATAAGTAGAAAACAAGTTCGTGATCTAGAAATTGCATTCATAGGTAAGCTGCAATAATCTATGTGTCTGTAAAAATCTATATTATTTCATGGAATAAAATAACTGTTAATAGTCCCCTCTTCCCTCCGTCACAGTGTGCATATTTGCAAAAAAATATATGAGTCTTGTTGATATTGGTATATTATATAATCAAAGGAATATAATAAACTTACTGTACTACACATTGACCTCAAAAGTTGCAAGATGATTCTAGTCACATACCACACAGGATTAAAAGCAAGATGGATTAAAGGGATTAAAAAGATAAAGCTAATTAACACTAAGTACCTAACTGTCTCTATTGTTGTAGAAAGTGCTTAGGGTATAGATAGAGGCCTTGGTGGATTTTAGCACCTGTAGATTAATCAATAGAGAACAATGGATGTGCATAATAAAATGCTATGGACAGGAGGGGCTAAAACGTTTTACTGGAGGGTACTACATGGACTAGTAGCAATTTTCATAATATAAATAATTTCATAATTTTAGGACAAAGCAGGGCTGCTAAACCAAAACTGTATTCTTTGTACACGTACATTTGAATAAGGAGTACCAAAATCATTCAAAGTGTAAAAATAACAACATGAGCAACCTGTCAACCTTTTTTTCATACAACTATTGTCAGACTAAACCAGTGGACAATTATATTTTCAGAGGAGACAAGATTAATGCATTATGTTATGATGTTCTGCATTCATACAAGACATTCATAAATGTAAGGCTACATGTACCACCTTTAGAAACAAAAGAGGGTAATGTAGATTAAAGGTGGCAGATCACCACGAGTAGCGCACAAGACCAAAGTTATTCAAAAAATTTCATCATAGAGTCACTTCAACTTTCATGAAATTTCAACACTTGATCGTGGAAGTTTTTTCTTATGAAGTGGTTCTAACTCTCGCCTTTCATGCATGCATCATCTAAACGTAATAGACAAAGATTACATTTGTTTAGCATCCAGGCACTACATTGTACATGTAGGCCTATATATAGCTCCAACATATAGCATGAACAATCCTACTTATTCCATCACCTACACTATTCAACAATCTTTTCTAAGGATTCTACCTCATCCGTAACGGACTACTAACTCAAGCAGTACATGTCCCAATACACAGATCTGCATTTCAAAAGGTGAACCCATTGTCCTCATAAAAATGGAAGGAATTTGATCCATTGTGAGCTTGTATCTACCATACACCCCTCAACTTCTGTTGTGTTCTTTAGGAACATGTATTCCTGCATGACCTCATGGGCCACAAATGCTTTGTAAATAGGTACAACAATGAAGCAGAGATTGCTGCCGAATCTATAAACACCTTATGCAGAAAGCAGCTCGCTGACATGTTTCGTTTTTAGCTGTCTGTGAGTATTGACAAAGAGAACAGATGGATCTGCAAAGGATTATGTCTTCGCAAAAAAAAGAGTTTTATGTCTCAGAAATTTTTCTTCAGCTGAAATATTTCATTTTTATTTTTCTGTATGCATGTGATAAATCACTAGCAAATGCACAATGTAGGCCTTTACCAGTGAATGTCACATATTTCAAAGAAAATGATACATCAAACTTTTTGAGAGATCTACACAAGCTGGTTTCCAATTTGACCCACATCTTTACCTCCCAAGATTCCTGTACAATTGACTGAAAAATGATGAAAGCCTCACCAGAGGTTCACTGACTAGAGCTACAAGTACCCAACACCGGAAATATATTCTTGTAGACCAAAACTCCAATATAAGTTTCCATGAGCAGTAAATGACATTGACCAAATTTTTGTCTTATTTCAGTCAAGTAAAGTTCACATGTTTATTGAAATAGGAAGCTGGCATATGATGCAAACAAATTTTCTGACTTTACCACTTGTATGAATATATATACTAAAGGGGGAAATACATGTACACATATTCAATTCCAGGACAACTCAAACCTTTCGTTTAACATGCACTTTCCATAGTGTCTTCGCATTGAGATAATGAACGTTAGGCTGAGTTGCCCCATCACGAAACGTTTTTTCCAGATTAGGTTCAAAGTGCTTTTTGCAGTACACCAAACAAGCAAATAGATATCATAAACACATAAACATCTATCAGATCATGATACAAAATAGTGATAGAGAGTATCAAAGAACAAGGTGCAATAATCTCTTTAGTACGTAAATATGAAGCATTATATAAGATTGAAAAAAAAAACAGTAAACAACTAACAACACAAAACAAGACAGAGGTACAACAGAGAGTGGCATGAAAATAATTAATTACAGAATAAAATTATTGCATTGTTCTTTGATACTCACTATCACTATTTTGTATTATGATCTGATAGATGTTTATGACATGTATTTGCTCGTTTGTTATTCCTCCATATTTGTATTTGTTCTACATGTATACTTTATGTATTGCATTTCCTCTTCGTAAATTGTTTTTAATACAAATGTGAAATAAATTGTATCGAAAAGTAAGAACATCTCTATTGACTCTTAACCCTTTGAACCCTGACTTATTTTCATATTTCGTGAGCTATACCCCGAGTTATTTTACATTTTGTGCATTCTTGACTTATGTCAAAAATTTGAACAATTCAATTCTTTGTTAATGTTTTTTTTTATCTTTAATCACATAAATTCTGTATTTGTCTACTATAAAAGTGTATTCAGCACAGAATAAAATAATGATTAAAAGGGAATGTGCTGACAAATGAAATGAATAGTGAATTTTACTTTCTCGGCATGGCCTGAAAACCGGCCATTAGGGTTCAAAGGGTTAAGAGGGAAGGTTTTAATTTTGTTGGAAATGGAAATCATGATACAACTTTCACCCCTTAGTCTTAACCAAAATTATTATCCCACGTCTATATGAACATATTGAATCGAAAACACTAAAATGTATTAAATTCGATCTCAGATAATAACAGTCTCCATACAATATATCAATCAAATATAGCATAGCGTTATTACTCTCTCACATTTCATTAAATTTTGCACACTATTACAATGATTCTGATGTGTAAAATATATCCAATCAATATGAGAGATTTGAGCCAATGTCATGCTAATCCAATATTTCACTCTGTTCACCACACATGTATGCAAACTCAACATAGAGAATCAATAATGAACAATCACGCCATAGTCACTATGCACAGAAATATATCACTTGTAGTATGAACAGCAAGTCACTGCAAATGCTATTAATTAAAATAACAATTGAAGCAATGTGAAATTGTAAACAGTACATTTATTTATAATAAAATTTATCACATATGTTCACTATCCCTTGATTTGGGTAATTTGTATTGATTTACCAAGTTGGAATGCAATAAAATGCGTTTAAAATGCAGTATTTTGGAGAATGTGGCAGTTTGCTGACAAAAGTGACTAAAAACTCTATCAATTGCTTTTGCGACAAATAAGCCATTTTTTGGTCAAATTAGATGTGGTAAAAGGAAATTGGTAGATAAAATTATTGAAAAATTCTGTTACATTGCTAATTTCAATGAAGCTCACTTAAAGTACATTTTATTCAACATCCTAGCACTAGGTACATGTACATGTACCTCTCCCAAATTCTAATCTTCCACTTTACACACATGTAACAAAATATTGTTAATAAAAAATATGTATGGATATTCAATCAAACCTACTGCATTATCTAGGCTCGATGCTTCTCCTCATAAGAGGTAATTACATACAGAAGAAGTTATCACATAGGAGGCAATAACTAAGAAAAAGGTTATGAATGTTTAAATATTTAGTCAAATTGATATTGTAAGTGCACAATTGACCAATGATATTCATACCAATGTTAAATTTCTGTTTTTATACTTCTTTCCCACACAAAAGAAGATTTCCTCAAAACTTAAAAAACAGGATATGTTGATGAGGAATGTAGATCACCTATATAGTTTACATTACTAAAAACTTTGTATCTTACTGTATAAATTTTGAATTTGCACCAAAAATATAAACAAAATGATGGTGAGTAGTGCAATAATGACACCATCAAATTACCAGCACGTCTGAAAATTTTCCACTGATTTGCCCATTTTTTCAAATCATTAAAACTTCATAATTTTTTGTTCTGCTCATCACATTTACATGTATCTCCTCCTGTTAATTTTTTAAAAAATGATTTTGGGGTAGACTCTTCTGTTAAAGTTACGGTAGTTTTGCCAGTCTATGGGGTGTTATTCAAAAGTTGCAAAACATGCCAATGAAAATCATAGTTTCATGCGGGTCTTGTTATAGAAGAGCATATCATGCGCAAATGAAAATGCACATACAATTTGCAAAGTTAATTTGCAAAGTTGATTTGCAATCAATAGCAACTTTTGAACAACATCCCTTAAATGTTATAGATCAAGTTGCAGTTTTAAGTAATTAGCAATCAATTACATTTCAAATTCCAAATATAGAAGCTGATCACCTTATCAAAGACTTGGTCTGGGCCAGAAAAATCTTGCTTTCATTATTAAAAAGCAGAAAAATCAGACGAACAGATCAAAACAAGTAAATCCAACAAGATATAAGAAGGTTAAGAATATTTCAATGATATTGATTGAACGGACGTTTAAATAAATTACTGTATGGCATTTGTCATAACACGTGGCCTGCGGATATGTGTGATGACGTATGTCATGCACTTACTTTCAGTATTCATACAAATTATCATTTTTAAGAATCCGTTTGCTCAATATGCTATTTTTTTTAATCTTCAAAAGGTTAAATCACTAAATGTATCAATACCCATGTATATATTGACAAAAAAAAATCTTTTTGCATTAAGCATTGAAAAGGGGGGATTCTTTAAACAATAATAAACTGCTTGCAGACAAGTGCATGAACTACGTCATATCACATGACACAACTTTGCCAAATTGCACGACAAACAACATTACAATATTCAAAACTATTTTATTTATGGTACAATTTTCTTTAAACTTTTTTTTTATCTATTCATCTGATTTTTCTGCTTTAAATCAAAGCAAGACTTTTCTGGTGCAGACCAAGTCTTTAAGATCTGATCCTTGCACTGAGCAGTTGTTAATACCCAACTGCACAAAAGGAAAAATACACCAAGGTATACCTAACTTCTAAGACTAGCAGGCTGATCATTGAAATGTGAATTGGGTCTACCTGTCTGGCACACAATTAATGCAGCTACATTACAATGTAGCGCAGGAAAACAAGAAGGTGTGATCAACTACATCATAAACTTCCTAATACATCAAATATTTCCTGATTGACACATCCTGAATGACTTTGTCTCTGCTAGTATCAGATCAGTTTGAGGTGGACCTCGGACCAGCGAACTGGCGGAGATGAAATATTAATGGAAACATGGACCCACGTTAACTCCATGTTACCCTTGCTTTACCTCCAGACCCATTTCAACAACACAGTGTAGATATTTTAGTATAAACAATGTCGGGTTAAGTCTATATCTTACCCTTGTTAATCTGGATTAATTCTGGGCAAAAGTTACTGAACAACATCACAATGACCCACTGCAGGATTTATTTATTTATTCATTCATCATTTATTTGGCATGTGCCGAGTTTTGAATCAAATATTACCTCAACCTTGTTGGGACATTTTTTTTTTTAAACAGGGCTTCAGTGTGGACCTTATTAAGCCCCAGTCACATCTATAGGCCCTGAAAGCAACACGATTCAACACGACTCTTTGTTCACAGGCAGCTAACTGTGAACTTAACAAAGAGTCATGTTGAATTTTGTTGCTTCCAGCTTTATCCGTGTTCAGTGTCACCGCAAAACCGAGCAATACTAGAAGAATATTAAGAAGATTGTTGAGAATTTTTTTTTTTAAAGCAGAAAAACTCCAAATACATGTGCACATGTAGATCTCCTAGAAACAAATACAATTTCAAGATACACTGTATTTTTTGGATAGCATGTTTGCACTGGTGGTTAGTGGGCAAACAAATGGTATTTATTGTAATTTATTACTGAATTTTCCCCATAATGTGATAAAATTGGGAATAAAATGCATTTGGTCGTGAAATTTGGTAAGAACCTATTTTTTGTGTCCCATTTTCTAAATACAAAAGCTATAAAATAGTGACAAAATCTCCTCGGTCCTCTGCAGACATTGTCATCAACAAGACACAAGTCTTGTCACCCATAGCCACAACATGTGTGATGGGTGCATATCTTCTGCATGACGCTTACATTTTGCATAGTTTTGATGAATTCTTTTATGTTGTATATTTTTCATATCCCTCTGCAACTAGGAATAGTCTAAGTAAATAGATGGTGCATTTCAAATGCTGTCTTTATTTCTATTATTATTACATAACAGGCCAAGGCCTAAGTTATATAAAAGTCATCTGCAAATTTACATTCCTAAATTTTGTTAAAGTTTATTTAGATGAGAGATTTAATTGCAAAACCTGACAACACTAAAGTTACATAG
>BQKZ01003247.1:35100-49739 GCA_036244855.1 Temnopleurus reevesii
AGAATTGATACCAGTCGAACGTAAAGTTGTGCGTAACTATAAGAACGACTTGGTGAAACTGGGTTGTGTTTCATGAAGCTGTTCCTAGATCTACGCACAACTCTACGAAAAACTGGTGAACCTTCCCTGCATTCATTAATAGCCCCTGGTGCTGAATTGCACCTAAGAAAGGGTCATTAGTCATTCGTCGAGTCGTGCAAAGATCTGCACACACCTTTATGAAACACGACCCAGGTCTCAACTAAATTGAGGACCTTGGTGAAAGAAGCTTTCAGATTGAAAAATGCTTTTGACTACAGCATGGATAAATTACAGTGGGATTTGTGCATAAAGTACACATGGCCAGTACACAAAAATGATTGCTCTTAAGTTCTTCTCCCGCTGAACTCTCAAATCAGTTTTGATGCCTGGAAATACGGAGTTGAATCAAGCAGTAAAAGTTCTTAGCCATCTTCAGTATGGGCTAGTAGGTGCAAGTCTATTATTGACACTGGTACAGAATTTGGAGATCATAATTGCAGAATTATCCGTTTGCAGGCGAGATATTTTGAGCGCGGATGGCTCTATCGAGACAGGAATCACACAACATTAATGGCAATGGACGTGAATGGATGTGAAAATATCAGAAATTAAAAGACAAAGACACAACTCTACCTTCCTAGACTTCATAATATGAATAAATAAGTATACATCTGAAACGGAATAATTCTTACAAAAGAAATATGACATGATATGAACAATGATAATGTGCTTGTTTATTCACATGGTATGATGGCATGCAATAAGCAAGTTAGAACAAATTCATCAGTTATAAACAACATTTTGATGTCAAAATATAAGAAAAATAATATAAATGCATCAGCACATAATAAATATTCAACACATCTGCACACAGAAAAATAATAGAGGATATGTACACACATTGCTTTGGTTTTTAAACATCCAAAACAGGAAAATCATTGATAATGATCAAATATACTAGGGCTCCTTGCATAAAGCTTAAAGTTTTAACAACTTTGTCATTAATGGTAGGTCATTGAGCAATCCTTGATGCTGATTTGCTGTTACACACTATTATCATAGTAGATACCATTAATGGCACAATTGTTATGAGTTCTATATTTTATGCAACAGGCCCCAGGTATATAACTATATGAAAAGAGAAGAAAGATTGCTGTATTTGGAAACCTGCCTCAGAGTGAACACTAGATGTTAGAATTCTGACGTTATATTTGCATGCATACTGTATACCAATCATGACTCTCTCCCTCTCAAGAATGAACAAGGATGACTTACTGGTCCTAGTGACTAATTTTGCACACATACATGCTCATATCTAAAGTATTCCTATTGTCAGAATAAATACATCATTTCATTCAATTGAACTTGAAAGCTGCATTTTGTTGGAATGATTTAGGATTACATTTCAATAAAACATTTTGGTTGACAAGTTGAGTGCTAGAAATGATACACACTTGGGGGTGTTGCCAGAAACTTATGATCACTTGCAAATCAACTGCAAATCAGTTGCAAATTGATATAATCATTTCATTCGCACAATGATTTTGATTGGCTCGTGCAGATCAACTGCAACTTGCAATTGATCGCCAGATTCTATTTGTGTATGATGCTACATGTGTTTGAAAGTGGGAGGGTCATAAGACTTCATTCTGGTTTGCCTGCATGAAACAAGTTTTCTCCTGTTTCTCCTAACAACACTTCACTTATTACCCTTAAATCTTCTTTCTGCTTTGCAAGGTTCACAATGACATGACAATTTAAATTGCCTTTACAAAACGTAAATTCAAATTGATTTCCTATGATCTCCCAGGTTATAAAACAAAAAGATTTATACAGCTAATATAATGACTTGTGACACTTATTTCTTTCTGCCAAACATAGGGTACCTAGACATAAATTGTGTTTTCAAGCTTGCTTTCAACAAGTGCATACCACTTCCTCCTAAAATGTCATACCTGAAAGAAGTACGTATCGTATTGTATTGTATCTTGTAATTTAACTTTTTCGCATAATTTCATGTGCTTACAAATTTTGCTTGGCAGTACACAGGGAGGTAAGAAAGCAGTAAAGTTCTGCAACCAGTATATTTCAATGATTGATACTTCACTTTTGGGCAACTAGCTGAATTGCAGCTGACATATNAAAGCAGTAAAGTTCTGCAACTAGTATAATGTCAATGATTGATACTTCACTTTTTAGGCAACTAACTGAATTGCAGCTGACATATCTTAGTACAATATAAATTAAATTGAAGCTCTCATTTATCTTATGTCACTTTACATTGAGGATTTAGTAACAATGCAATGACAGTCAAACATTCAGACCATATCATCATTAGTAAGTAGATATATTCACAAGCAGGAGAATAAAACATATAAACCTCTATATTTGAAAAAAAGATTGGTCCACGACATTACCATCACACAATCACACACCACACTTGAAAAAATACACACTTTGCGGACTCGTTCGTACAAAGATGACATGAGTTTATGACATTACTAAATATTCAAAGTAATCTTTCCGCAACGTCAGCTCCTTGACTTTCACTAAGTAATTGTATTTTAAATGTTCAAATTGCATTTGTTCACTTGCACTGACCTTTTCATAAAATTATGTAGAAATCATTGTCATTTGGACAGAACATACACTCCTAGATTTAAACATAAGAGTACCAAACCATAAGGTGCCAAATCAAAATAAAATCTATACTTCTTGTCAAGATGAAGTACATTTTTATGTTTTGACTAAAAAATGTGCATTTCTTTTTTTCACGGACCCCCAGAAATGCTCATGGAACCAAAATTGTCACATTTATGTGGTTCAAACACTCATTGTTAGTGTATCTGAGGTCACAAAAGATAAATTGTTTACTAATTTACTGCATAAAATTAACACAATATGACTTTATCTGACATGATATGGATTGCTAGGTAAAAGGGTTTGGAGGAAATAATGGGCTTGTTCACAAGCAATGCATGGAGCTCAAGTCTGACTCAAGCTCTACACAAAGCTTTTGGAAAGTGTGAACATTGTTTTATGGTACCGTCCCAATGGTTAACTGTGTGAGCTAGTCTTCGGACAATTTGATTTCTACCAAGGTTTGGTTTATCATGAGAATTGTTCTGTTTAAAATTTACATATTTAAAGATAACAGTAATTCTTAAAATTGTTCTTAAAAGTCTTTCGTAACCTGGTAAAACACTGTTCAGATCGGTCCAATCATGTGGCCATCCATGGTTGTTGAAAAAAAATTGAAGTCCTCCTAACTCAAGACAGGGTGTGAATTTGTACTGTGACTTAAAGATGTTTACTGAGAGTGTAGAGTGAAATTCAGATAGTTCTAGAATGCTTCACATTTCATCCATGTCAAAGTCCTCTTCAGGAAAGTCTCCAATCGTTACATACTGAGGTTTCACAAAGCCACCATACTTGGCTGGACACTCAAAGTACCGCTTCCCTGCAACACTGCAATGAAATACACAAAGCAAATAAAAATGACAATTAAAAAAAAATAGTATTCCCATAGGAATTTATCTATCACATTTTACACAACTTTTAACATTCAGAGCTCTGTCATAAAAATAAATATCAATTACTGAGTCACCTCATTTCACGTTAATACTGGCAATACAAATCTAACAGCTTAAAAAGAATTTTACACATCAAAATTCAGGAAACATCTTTAAATTGGGAAAAATATTTCTGAAGATGTTTCATCGATAAGATAATAAGACGACTACAAAAGAAAACAATACAAAATCTTATTCCTCCAGAACATGATAATAAATGCAGTCCCTATTACTTTCTCACAGATCTATTAGAATTTCACAATGAAAATGGATATTAATTTTAACTTAACAAATAGATGATGACGTCTTGTATAATTTCTTTAAAGTGTAACTGTTTTGTGATTCCTGTAACTGACTTACCTGCCATCATTTTTCCCAAGAGGTTCATCATATTGGACACCAACCCAGTAACCAGGTTTGAAGTCAGTCAGTCCTGTCAATTAGATAAAGAAAAATTGACATACATTTAACATCAGAACAATGAAAAAAACCTAGAGGGGAGAAAAATAGGGCATTGAAATTATATCACATCAAATGACCTTTATCACCTATAATTATAGGAAATAATTCACTTAATGCTGTATATCATAAACTTTCACCTCATGATACAGATATCATGCATTTGGCATTTTGGCATTTGGAACATCTTTTTGAAAAAATTTGAAAATTTGGAAGATACTTCATAATATTATTAGTTACCTATCTTATTTCAAATTTGTTATATCAATGATTGATATGTAACAATATTCATACTTCTCCATATGGTGGAAAACAATGGATTAATAAAATGACTGATTATAGCAAATGTCTGTATCCAAATTAAAGAACTTTTTAACTACAAAATGGATACATCACTGGAAAATAAAGGAAAAAACTTGAAACTCTAGCCAGGAAAGTGGCAATGTCAAATGTAAACTAAGATAATTTGCCAAGAAAAAAAATGAGTAATTGTGAACAAGCTTGCCCTTGTGTTAAAAAAAAAGCCTGTTGCTGATTAACAGCCATACATTCTTACATGATTAGAAATGTTGTGATTAATCGAAAATCAACTACATTTAAGACACTGCAAAACAATGATTTTGTGCTGATCAAACTTGCAATTGATCGCAACTTTCAATTCTCTTAGATGTTCCTACATATGGTTAGTGGACCTATGGCAAGTGGCGAGCTTGTGTGTCACTTACGTAAGATTTAAATGCTGTACAAAGAATCTTACCAACAAATTTGACCGTCCCTCGCTTGGTGGGTGGTGCGTTTGGTACACAGACTTCACATCTTGAGTCAATAGTGATTGAGTTAGCTAATCTCTCCTCCTCGGCAGCCTTCTGAGCTTTTTCTTCCTCCATCTTAGCTTTCTCTTCAGGAGTCACTTCCTTGAACTGACCCATCTTCATCTTCTTCTTGAAAGCTCGCACAGAATCTTTGTCAATGATAAAGTCAGGAATAAAGCCAAATAAATTATAAGCCTTGTCGATGACATGAAATGAAATTATGGTATTACCCTATAATAGTTTGATTTTTGTGCATAAACTGAACATTAGGAAAAAGCTGTGTGATGAATGTATGTGAACATCATAATGACAATCTAAATGCTTTTTAACTGGCATTTTGCTAGGATATTAAAGAACTTCTGCTGAAGTGATAAAAGGCTACTGCTGATGTGATAAAATTACAAAATTTGCTAAGATTTTAAAGAAATTCTGTCAATGTGATAATGACAGGATTTTTAGATCAATGAAAACATAATACAGTGATACTGATGAATCAATATTAAACTGGAGAGAGTTGAAAGTCATCATCATCAAATATGTTTGTTTAAGAAAGGAGCAGTTTTGAAAGATCTTCAAAAATACTTCTACATTTTGACATTAAAAAAAAATTAAGCCAAGTGCTATATTATTCATAATGAGGAAGCCAAAATATATTTCAATGGTAAATTCTTATAAAGCCAATCAATGTTTAAAAGCAGATGAAATTTGGAAGCACATTTATAATAAGCATATCAAAAAAAAATATATAATTTTACCTGATCGCTTGTCATATTCTTCTTTGGAGATCTCAAATTTCTCAACTCTTGAAACATCATCAAACTCTCCTGCAGCACGGGTAGTATCCTTGTTGATTACCTACATCAGATCAATGTTTAAGACTCAATAAGTTGATTTGCAAACAATTATTGTATAAATATAAGAAAAAATTGAGACAAAATACCAAAATATATCAAATACCAAAATGCTTGAATTCTCACAAATACACTATATATATTCCTTCACATTTCAGGTATCTTTTTTTTTTTTATCTTGTCTTTCCATTTTCAGGGGTGTGAGAGCATTTGTGCCAAAAAATCTGAAAAATCTGAAAGAAGTTTGAAAAAAATCTGAACATTACTCTTTATATTGAATTTATACTGAAAAGACATCCTTGATTTTCCCATGTTCAAAACATTGATACAGAATAAGCACTCTGACTCACATGAATCCGCATTCCATCTTCCACAGGATACGAGCCCAACATAGCAGCGTCATTGTCCATGGGTCCCACCAGCTTCCCTTCTTCTGTATACAGCTCTAGGTCTGTCGCTGCAGCGGAACATCCTGTTATCAGCTCAAATTTACCCTACAAATAAAATAACACACACAAACAACATGAATTATTTTTATTTCAGTCCAAATAACCATACAGTCAAAGTCTGCCGGATTAACACTCAACACATCCACTGCTTTTATTCTCTCACTTCCAAAATCATTTTCTAAATGAGTTGACACGTCACCTTGCAGATGACGTCATAATATAGCGCATGACATCAAACGCATATATAAAAGAAGTTGGCTTGTCATAAATGAGTGAGCAATCATGAGGACTGGGAAATGCGTGTGACAGATTGGGGTAGTCGATGAGGGGCTTGTAACATCTGGACAAATCATAGTTGTGACGTAACAATTCACAGTTCTGCCAAAGTGTGACATACTTATGTTAACATTTGAATTGATATCATTTAAAAGTATAGTAATTAACGATTACAGACCCTCGTAATCAGTAATATACTTTTCAACAAACATGCAGGCGTCTGGACAGTCTCATATTTTTGTCAGTCCGTTTTTGGTAATCTGATTGGTCAACTAGGACATCGCCCACTGGATGAGGAGTTTAGCAAATTAGAGCGACGAAAGTGGAAGGCGTTGATTAATTTCCCTGAAAAAACTTGGTCAAATTTGAGCATCAGATGATTCTCTAATTAATACAGATTCTGTTGTGATATTGCGGCTACACTCTAATTCCCGGCAAAATTTGAGCACAAATTCTTGGAATGCATTGCCATCATTTTTTTGCAACCGTCTTCTCCATAGACTTAAATCCTAGCCTTGGACGTTCATCGTGTGGCGCTAACTAAGAAGTTTCAAACATACTTCTGGGGGTCAACAAAAAATATAAAAAATTCAAATAACAGACCCCCAAGTAAGTTTAAGGTAGGTTTATATCAAGACCTTTGAATTTGAATTTTTAAACTTTATTCGGATTTATACGAGAATGATTTAAAGGTTTTTATTAAAAATATGTACAGGCTCCATAATGCTCTTGATTAATTAATGTCGGGTTTACATATAACGCCCCAATTATGCGTTAACTTGCTGCCAAAATTTTGACGATATAAACGACTTTATAGGCATTGATAAATTAGCACAAAAAAATAATACACGTTCCCACATACCGCAAATCATGTTAGCATTATAATCACCTTCAGTTCAGCAATCGTGATATCCTTGGGAAATCGCTTCTCTGATGCAAAAGACGTCAGAGAGTTTGAAATTTGCACATTGACATAGCTTGATGTTACAACAGTGTAGTCACCAGCCATTTTTTACACAAAAAGTATAGAAAAATGTGTTAAAAACTTGAAATTGCCTTTGAGTTGATGTCTGTCACAGGGCAATGGTACGGAATGCAACAGCAGCGAACGTACCGAAACGTTCCAGAATCTACGATAAGAGAAGAGATAGGATGCACGTGCACACGTACTAGTGTGAGGGTGGTATCTCTCTCTTGTTGGCCCTCCGTTTTGATTCGGAGATCGTCGGGTTATCCCGTCGGGTTATCCCGTATCAGGGAGTTGTATTTGCCGGTGACTCAACATGACTCAAATCTAAAGTGATGCCCAAACCCACCCGATTACTTAAATTAAAAATGTTAAAATCTATCTAGGGCAAGCATGTTCGCACAACGGGGCTCAAGCAACCCCCTCCCCGCCATGATCCGAGTTAAGTAAAAAGGGCGCCAATAATAAGCCGGTACATAATTTGAACAAAGTTAATTGTTACCCCCCCCCCCTTTTTTTTTCAAGACGTAATCCTTTCATTCGTTTTGTTTTAGGCTCAATTAAGAAAGCTGAATCCGCCTACGATCCATCACCACGACCACCACCATCACCACCACCATCACCACCATCACCACCACGTGCATGACCACCACCACCACCACCACCACCACCACCACCACTACCATCACCATCAATCATCACCATCACCTTCACCACCACCTTCACCACTACCATCACCACCACCGGCCACCACCATCACTACCTTCACCACCACTATCACGATCACCACCGCCGCCACCACCACCACCACCACCACTGACCACAACTACCAACACCATGCACCACTCAACCAACGACTACCAACATTATCACTCAACCAACACCATCACTGCCACCACCATCACCAACCACCACCACCACCACCTCCACCACCACCGCTTGTATTAAAGTTGAATTTGATTTACTCTTCAGCATCATAGTAAAATTTGCAGCATAAATTACAAAGATGCAATGTGAGCAGAAGAAACACAGGATTTTGGACAAATTGATAAACATCTCCTTTCACAATAGCTTCATGGATACAAAAGAAAATAATCTCCCTATTCATTGTATGAAGCCCAATTTCTCTGCAGAATATGAGCAATGGAAATGTATTTTGTGTTTAATTTGCTATTGTAAGCGTTTTAATGAAGTTGTCAACTTTGTCCAAGATCTTCTATCCGTTCTGCTTATGGTGGAGGTCGATAGTCGGCTTCAGAAAGTTATGACAAGTATATACATGTATACACATGCCTATCCTACAGGCTTCTCTCTTTCTAAAATTTGATTTGAAAGTATCTTACGAATTGAACAAATGGCAAGTAAGAAAGGATATCCTTATCTATTCATAGAAACTTTCAGAAACTTAAATAAACGCTGTGCAGCATTAATTTGTTTTCGATTTCCCGCTTTACTATGAGGTTTGATTTGCGTATAATGGCGCCATCTTGTGCTACCAACTTCGACGCTGTTTGGGGTCATTGAGCATTCCTCCACAGCAAAAACTAAAATGACTATGATATCATGGTAGACTAGTACACAAGCATACACTGACAGACAAACGAATACACACATAATTAAACACACACAAACACACACCCACATCCAACCCTATTAACACATTCACATACGCACAAATGACATGTTGCCTCTAACCTCAAACACTAAAGAATAAGTGCAAATAATGACATGGAAAAGGAAGAATGTTTGAAAAAAAAGGGAGAGCTTAATGGAATTTGAGTGATTTGTTTAAATCAATTTCGTTTTTTTTTTACATGCATCGTTTTATCTAGAATACACACATACAGCCAGACAGACACATATAACATACACACTCACGTACGCAAACATACAAATGCAATCCACAATAAGTAAAATTTAATTAACAGAGAATTTTTCATTTGAGGTATTAGATTTCATTTTCAACAGTTCTTTTTTTTTTTTTTTGCTTAGAATTACCTAGTTTATAATTTTTTAGTTAAAACTCTCAACGTTGTCCAGATATATTGAATGTTTGGGAAGATAAGAGATTAAAGACACACTTTCACATAGTTTCAATTGAGCCCCCCCCCCCCCCAAAAAAAAACCCAACAACAACAAAAAAACCTACAACTAAAAACTTAAAAAGCGAAAGTCTGTGTGTAAAAATTGGCAGAAACCCTAATCTTATGGGAGATATTTTTTTCATATCTCATTCTGGGGTTTAGATATCAGTAAAGAGCACCTGTTTATCTGATTTTTCTACCAAATCAGGATTTTTATGCTTTCTGATCAAAATATTTTTGTATACAGGATACACAGTGGATACATAATGTAAATCAGAAGAGAAATTCAATACAAGTCCTCTTTTGTCTAAGGAGTTACATTTTGAAGATATAACTTTTTTTACATGTTAGCCCCAAAATCTGCCTCATTTGCATAAATTAGCACAAACATTGACGAACTACGGTTCTGAATAGAGTGCAGTTACCGTAATTTTATCATTTCAATCATTTATCTTTGTACTTATTTTCAGTTTTGTATATATTCATTTATATTGATTTTTGGGGTGTATTTTGAGTTGCTTCTTTTACTTTATGGAAAATAAGACCAATCCAATCTAAGTTTCTTTTTCATGTATGTGGCAAATTATATAACATTTCCTTTAATATATGATTGTGGGGTTCGGCAATTGAAGATACTCAAAATATATTTTCCTTTAATAGAGCATTTATTTTTCATACAATATCCTACTCCCAAACTGAAACATTGTGATTATAATTCTTTAAGAGTCTTTTATTATCGAAATGACGGAAGAAAATCTCTTACCGAAAGGAAGTGAAATTGGCATGTAGAACAATAATACATATTGTAATTCTGTTTCTTTATTGTGTAGGGTTGGGAAATGAAATAAATGTTTCTAAATCCAATAAATATCAAGTGTAGGATGATAACTTAGGATAGAATTCAGGAGAACACAGAAGAAAGGAAACTTAACGCGATGATATACTGTCTCTGCATGTTTTCATTTTCAAATCAAAATGGCTGCTTTGCCTGCCTGTTCACATTGAGTACACATAATAATATTTACATATTTAAATGAATCAACAAACAAAAAAAAAAGTGGATACACCTAACTAAAATGGACAAACCCAATTCAATAAAAGAACCAATAAGAGATGAGGGATTAAGTTACAACAGGGAGGAGGAGGAGAATGACCATGAAGGAACGCAAGAATGATTGAACTAAATGAGGTGAACTAAAGCTAGTCAGGTGAGTGATGTAATGAGTGAGCACACCTAAATAGAGAAGGAACAGAGAAGTATGACTGATTGAAAGGAGAGGAATAGACAGGTGGTGAAAGTGATATTTTGAATAGGAAGAGAAGAATAGAAAAATGCCTGACTGCTTGGCAACTGAAAAGGAATAAAATAATGTATGCAAATCATTTAAAAGCTAGACAGTCAACGAACTTAAAGGGAAAACCAGACAAACAAGAAATGTAAAAATAACGACCTTACAATGATAATTTGTTTAATGTTAATGGAACAAATGCAATGATAGAATATTTCACTATGATTATTCATTTCTATGACACTATTCAAACATATAACCTACATAATCAAGACCAATTAAAAAGAAATAAATCCAAGTATATGCAAAATTATTATTCTAAAACTGATACCAAGAATATTGATACGATTATCATTAGGTACGGTATGTTTTTATTTCATTTGTTTTATTCTATTGTTATTCACTTTATCCATAAGCATTATCATTATGTTGCTCCATCAATTTCAGAAAGATTTATCATACTTGTCAATATATTTTGCACTGGTCGATTAATTTTGAGTCTTCTGTTATGGTTGGGATTATGTGGGCTGCTTGTATAGCAGTAACATATCCCTAACGTGAATTCACAATGAGATGTCGTAAACCCATGTATTGAACATGAAAATTTCACCGATATATACCATGCATTTGCAACAAAAAAAGACAGATATTAGAGCGAGAGAGAGAGATCGACAGAGAGAGAGAAGGGGGGGGGGAGACGCATGTCGAGAGAAAGTGGATAATAAGACGGGATAGGGAGAAGAGAAACATGGATGCCAAACATATATCTAACGTGTAACAGAACACGAAAGAATCAGAATCGCCCCACAATTTAATCCACGGTAGACTCAACAGTGTGAACACACAGTGAACATTCAACAAGTCTATCTGCAGAAGACGTAAAGTAAGCGGACATGCACGTCGCCAACATCCGTGCGTGCGCTGGTTCCAAAACATTCTATATGGCTGTGGATGTATTCATCGCGCCATGCACATCTAACAGCTTTAAAGCTCGATCATCTACCCGACCTTCAAATGTGCTTTCATACATTCGTTTGAATCTTGTGTGACACGCAACACGTATCTTTGAGTGAAAAAAGCGATTTTATAAAAGTGTACTTCCACATTTTTTGTTTACAGACTATAATCGGACGATATCTGATTGTATAGAATTGTGATTTACGCTGGCTGCGTTGGAAAATAGGAGCTTTTGTTGGTGTT
The DNA here is from genome assembly GCA_036244855.1 of Temnopleurus reevesii. Classification (NCBI taxonomy): domain Eukaryota; kingdom Metazoa; phylum Echinodermata; class Echinoidea; order Temnopleuroida; family Temnopleuridae; genus Temnopleurus; species Temnopleurus reevesii. Next base: position 47,081 of record BQKZ01003247.1, read on the forward strand.
CAAGCGCATAATCAAACGCAGTGTGTGCAGACGGGGAGGGATATAACAAGGTATAATTACTCCAGTGCACGCAAATAGTGTGGGTATTAGTGGAAAGTTAAAGCACATAGACTGGTATTTAATACAACGAGGATTTCTTGAAATTGAGTTGTGAAGATCACTCAGCTACATACAGATTATACAAAAGCTGGCCAAAGGTTTGGGAGTGATATTCCATTACACGACGAGGAGAGAACCATCGGCGTTCATTTATCTGCATCAACTACAACATGCATCAAACGGGGAATAACGGAATGGATCAAAACAGACGAAATGGAAGTGGAAACGGCACCAATAATCTCAAAACGAACAAGAAATGGGTCCGTCTGGCGACCGTTTTTGCCTATGTACTGTCGGTATCACTGGTGGCGGTGATTTTGGCGATATATTACAGATTCTTCTGGGAGTCGAGTGTGAATCCATCAACCCCTTCACCCAATATGACCTCTACTATCACCACATCCACGGGACCAACAACTACCATCTTGACATCAAGTACACAGGTACGTTGACCAAATTGATCATTCCTTGGGTCAAGCTAACATACCCATCATAATCGGTTGATTGATCGATTTATTGATTTATGGGTTTACAATTAGATCACAATAACCATTAACAAAACACAATTATTAATGACAGTGTACTGATTCCCATGTGAACCATGCAAAAATAATGATCTAAATGAATGATACATTATATAAACAGACTTCAAATTGAAATTATGACCTGGGCCGACCTCGACATGTAAAATAGGTTAAAATGATTATGGTTCATGCATTTCATGATCAATAATACTTTTTATCATATACAAAATATGTAAATACAAAGTATTTAAATCTACACAAAACTCATCATATATCATCGTTCGAATTCAATATCAAGGAGAAGATTCTAATTCAACGATGTCTCCACATTTTCTTTGAATGACCTTTAAACATATCGGTTGACATCATGCAAAAAGAAATGGAGGGATTTAGTGTAAGATTAAGTTTTAGAAGGAGCTGACAACATGATCACTATGCGTGTTTGTATATATAATGCGTTTTTTAATGAGTTCTTTTTCTGCATTTAATTTGTTTTGAAAAGCTATAGATAATAAAAGATAAAAGATATAGATAATAGACATATACATAAATTGCTAGTATCCTATTGAAAATGTATACGGTTTTGTGTTCAGATTAAGTGTAATAATCTCACCAAATGTAAAAATACATAATGGCGATTTGCTTTTGCTGAATTGATGTACACGTATGTGTGTTTATAATATACCTATCGTAGGCTATTTGTTATCTAAACCGCAATTACGTTCATCACAGTCATTTGCACCATTGTTATTATGCTTCTATCGTTCTGATGAGACAATAATACTGTTGTCAAAAGGGGAATGCGCCATGATCATCAGATCATCAAATTGTGCGGGTAGTATCATTGAACAAGGGAGTCAAGACAAATTATTCAATAATGTCGATAAAATATTCAACTACATTATTGAATACTTTCTTACCTTTCTTATCGTCTAAAAATGTGATTTCTTTCTCACTCTATCAAGACATTATAATAATAATTAACCAATTCAATTTGGTTAATAATTGTAATTTTCGGATCTTCTGTGTGAAATCATTCAGTTACTAGACTACAAATCAGGAATAATCGTCAAAGAACTATTTAATGTCTCTATCTGCTATTTTGTGGATCGCAAATTTTAATACATCATCATTGAAATCGGGGCCGGCATATGTAATAATGAAATGGTTCCAATGGGGCATGTTTCGTCAAGGCTAATTTTTCGTCAATCTTTCAGAACTCTGTTTTACCATCCTTTCGACCATGAATGAAGATAGATAAGGATCAGATTGTGCAAAAGGGAAAATGATCATGAAAGAGGTCCCACTGTGATTGTATGCACCTGAAGAGCTGTTTTGAGCTGCAATATAGGCCACTTCAAGAATTAGTACGAGATGGGTTTACCCCGAACAGTCTGCAGAAAGTGCTAAAATATATAGCTCATATTAGCTGAAGTGCAGCGCATGCAACTATAATAATGATAATAGATCTTTAACAACCACAGCATTGTTCTTTTGAAGAAAACCGTCACTTTTTTGTGTATATTATTACTATCATAATGATAACATTTTCGTGTAGAAAAATCAGTCAATCTTCTTTCTCTGTTATAGTATTCTTCGCAACTAATGCAATTTACAAGATGAGGGATTTGGGTTTTTGTTATAGTTGGTTTATTACGGGTGTGGCTAGTCGTAAAGTAAATGCTCGTTTTTCAGCAATTTCATTCAAAACGCCTTAAGATAATGCCGAAAGTATGCATGAAAATTATGAATGAAACTTTGAGGTTTCCATCATCCTATTTTGTTGTGGTGTTGTAACCACAAATTAGAAGAAAAAAATACATTTTAGAAGACAAAATCTCTGTTAATGGTATTCACTACACGTGTGATGGATGAATCCAAATGGTCATCATTGAATTAATATGATGATGATGATGATGATGGCCTCTTGTATAGCGCCGGTATCCGCCACAGCTGGGCGCTCATGGCGCTTGATTACTCAAAAAATAATGTCTCACAGATTTCAATGTCCTAATTAGTGCTATGGTTTATCTTTC
>BQKZ01003248.1:15882-28055 GCA_036244855.1 Temnopleurus reevesii
AATTTATATAGCGCAGATACTATATGGATATACTCTACTGCGCTGTGATGTTAGGGTCTGTGGATATTGTTACTAAAATAATGCATAAGTTACAAGATATTATTGAAAAGCTTAAATAAGAAGTTTAAAAGTACTAAATAACTCTTGAATGCATGAAGTTCGTACGATGTAATTCGAATAGGTCAGAGGGGACTTGACAATTACTGTACCCTACCATACAAAGGTTCCATAGGAAATGGAAATTTGAAGTAAATCAAGTGTTTTGATCCCAAGTGTTCACCATAATAATATAATAATTGCACATTTATATCGCACAATTTCTATATGAATATACTTAACTGCGCATTACGAGACAATGATTATAACATCAGTAAATAGAAACATAATGTTATAGACAAAGGAAGCTAATCTGTTAAAAAGTATTTCTTGAATAAGTTGGTTTTGAGAGCTGTTTTGAATAACCTAGTTGATTCAGAAGTGCGAATTTTAAGTGGGAGGTTGTACAAGAGTATAGGTGCGGCACCAGGAGCATGGTGTTGTGGCTGCTTCGGAGCCTGTACAATTTATTTGGTGTTTCTATAGTTAGTAGTTTACTGATGTTAATGGGGGCTAAATCTTGAAGTGCTTTATCTTGAAGGAGAAGTATTTTTAATTTGATTCTTTGTTGTACTGGGAGCTAATAAAGGCTCTATATGCATTCATGATGATTCACTAATTCTGTTCTTCTACAATCGTTTGTTTCTATTTCAGCATCAGATAGCTCTGAAGAATTGAAGCTTGCGGTAGTGAAGGCATTGAAAGCAATGCTAAAGGCTGCTGAACCACAGTGAGTATACAGAAAAACATGAATTGGTTAATGAATGCTAGAAGATGTAATTCATGTATTTTAGTATGCAAGATTATGTATTGGTGTCTGTCATATTGACAAAGTGCTCCAGCATCAAAGTAGCCATGTAGGCACATGCATAATCAGATAATGTGCCGCTGTCCCTCATTACACCTAGGTAGAGTGCAGGTTTTGTGGGTAAAGTTCTTGGAACTTACAACCCTCTGGTAAAAGGCAAGAGTCAGAATCACTATACCATGATGCTTCCTTTATGAAATCATTCAAATGAGTATTTCTGTAGTGGTTCTGACTCTCGCCTTTCAACCAGAGGGTGAAAGATTCAAAAGAAATTCATCCAAATTGTGCTGCACTTGACCCAGGTGAGGCAAATGGGTACCAAGCAGGAATATTCATTTTTTGAAATGCCATGTGCGCTGGTGTACCCAAGCCAAAGCAAGGCCGGTAATAATAATGCAAAGTGCCTTGAGCACTCCGCAGAATGGATATGTGCGCTGAATAGATTGCATCTAGTATTCTTCTGATATAAATGACATTTTTCTTTTACAGAATCAGGTTGCAGCTTGTCTCACCTCAGTCACTGCCGATGTTAGGTCATTGCGTCTCTCTTCTTCTAAGCCTGGCTGAAGCTGAGAAAATGAAGGACCTTCAAGTAGCTGCTCTAGAATGTCTTATTGAATTTGTGCCAGGTACTATGCATTTTCACAGTATTTTTCAACACTTGTACTTTATGAACTGTGCTCTAATTTAATAAACCTCTTTCCAATTGTGGGACTACTGAACCTTTTGAATAGCAGATATCATAAAAAAGACATTTTAGGATACTGAATTATAAGTCTTAGAATAGTTATCCTTTTGGATAAGGACTCTACGTACATGCTATATAGCAAGTATGAAAACAATATTGTATACGGTGATGAGAACAGAAAAATCTTATGTCATTATGCAAACAAATTTTCAGTTGGGTTGATTTTTTAGGACCTTCCACTGTATTTTCATTCATTGAATTGTACTTTTTGATCCCATATGAAAAAGGAGAAACATTAATGTATTGAAAAATCACCTACAGTTAACAACAAAATTATTCATACCCCTACTGAAATTTCAGTTTTGGTGTTTTTCTGAAAAAACGACAGGTGGACACACATTAGTTTGGCTGTAGTTGCATACCTTTAATTGAAAGGCAAACAATTTTGAATGGTTTTTGTGTGACCTCATTTGCATAACAAAGAGCACACTGCTTTGTTTGTATTTTGACCTGCTCCAAATTATTCATACCCTTTGTTAAAGTATGGCATTTGGCCATATCCACCTGAAATGCATATGCTCCAGACATTCTCCATGTTTTTGCATGGCCTCTCTGAATAATTCCCCATGCAGAAAGTGATTTCTGGAATTCCATTGCTCTAGAGTATAAAATAAAGTGCAATTGTGGAATCTTCCTCAGTTGTTATCATCATGGTGAAAACTAAGGAACTCAGCGACGACCTACGCATGAGCATTGTGAATGCCCACAAAGACGGGAAAGGCTATAAAGCCATTTCCAAACTCTTCAGAGTACCAGTATCCACTGTACAGTCCATTGTCCAAAAGTACAAGAAGTTCAGTACAGTGAAAAACATCGGCAAGCGTGGGCGGAAGTCGAAGATGTCTCCTCGTCTGGCTAGGAAAGTATGCCACGAGGCCCTTTGCAATCCCAGAACAACAATCAAGGCTCTTCAGAACAACTTGGGTGAGATGGGCACCAAGGTTTCAGCACAGACCATCCGCCACACGCTGCACAAGGAAGGGCTACATGGTTGTCGTCCAAGGAAGACCCCTCTCCTTACTCAGAAGCATCGTAAAACCCGACTTGAATTTGCCAGAGAGCACCGAGACAAGGATCAACATTTCTGGTCATCAATACTGTGGTCAGACGAGACAAAGATGGAGCTTTTTGGCCACAGGGATGTTTCCTTCGTTTGGTGCAAGAAAGGCGAGGCATTCAACCCAAAGAACACTGTACCAACTGTGGAGTTTGGTGGTGTGAGCATCATGTTTTGGGGTTGCTTCTCTGCCAGTGGGCCTGGCAATCTTGTAAAGGTAGAAGGCATTATGAAGAAGGAGCAGTACATCCAAATTCTGGAAGACAACATCAGGCAGTCTGCAGAAAATCTCCATCTCGGCCCCAGCTGGACATATCAACAGGACAATGACCCTAAACATACTGCAAAGGCAGTCAAGAAATGGTTCCAGGATAACAGCGTGGAGGTGCTACAGTGGCCAAGCCAAAGCCCGGATCTGAATCCCATTGAAAACTTTTGGAAAACCCTCAAAACCAGAGTGCGTGCACGCAGGCCCTCAAACCTGACAGAACTAGAGGTCTTCGCCAAGGAAGAGTGGGCCAAAATTCCAGTGGAGCTCTGCCAAAGCCTTGTGAACAGCTACAGACGCCGCCTGGATGCTGTGATCAAGAACAAAGGCTTTGCAATTGACTATTGACTGTGATATTGCCTTGTGTAGTTTTATTGACAAAGGGTATGAATAATTTTGAGCGAGTCAAAATACAATTAAAGCAGTATGCTCTTTGTTATGGAAATAAGGTTATACAAAAGTTATTCAGAATTTTTGCCTTTCAATTAAAGGTATGCAACTACAGCCAAACTAATGTGTGTCCACCTGTCGTTTTTCAGAAAAACACAAAAAACTGAAATTTCAGTAGGGGTATGAATAATTTTGTTGTTAACTGTAGATAAAGATATATTTATCTCATGAAAAATACTATATTCATGATGCATTGTAAATCGTGCTTCTGTAACAAGAAAATTATTGATGATTATTGTGTACAGTGTAGCTACATTTACTTTAATTAAATTTCACATTTCTAGCTGATGACTCGTCTGTGACATATAGGGAAGCCTCCAAATGTTTTGCATCATTCCTCCCTGGCCTCTCCGTTGGTATCAGCAGAGTCATCATGGCTAACCCAAAGCAGGGACAGGTACGTACAGAAACAAATCGTTGTTTACATATTTAGAATTTAGGTTAGGAGTTTATAGAGTGTCAGTTTAGTGATTTTGAGATTGTTGGTTCAAATTGTTTCAAGCCTCTCTGTTGGTCTTAGCAGAATTTAGAGCAGGGACAGTTGAGAAGCAACAACAACAAGAGTCCTTCATATGCTTGGCATTTGGGTAAGTGTTTCAGTTAATTTACTGAGCAGTTGTAGGTTTAAATCTTTTTAGGTTTCGCTGTATGTTTCAGTAGCCATCATGGCCAACCCAAAACAAGGGCAGGTAAGAAACAACAACAACAAAAATCATTTCATGTTGGGCAGTTGGGTTTAGTAGTTTAGAGAGTGTTAATTAAATTGTGAGATGTTGTAGGCTCAAATCCTTAAGTCTTCTCTGTTGGCAGAGATATCATCCATTCAGGAATATGTGAGGTCAAAATGAATAATGCAACAGCTGATCAGAATTGAGAGAAAAAAAATGACAACAATAACCATATTCGCACCCATTCACTTGCGTTGAAAACCTAGAATTCATATGAAAATACACACATTCCGATTCAGTTAGCATCTCTATGTTGATATTAGCAGAGCCATCTTAGCTAACCCCAAGCAAGGATAAGTGAAAAAAAAACATTGTCAGTAGAAGCAACAATAACATCCAAAGCAACCATGATAAGAACATACACAATAACCACAACTACAACATCTATAACAACCACAACTACATGTACAACATCTACAACAACCACAACTACAACATCTACAACAACCACAACTACAACATCTACAACAACCACAACTACAACATCTACAACAACCACAACTACAACATCTACAACAACCACAACTACAACATCTACAACAACCACAACTACAACATCTACAACAACCACAACTACAACATCTACAACAACCACAACTACAACATCTACAACAACCACAACTACAACATCTACAACAACCACAACTACAACATCTACAACAACCACAACTACAACATCTACAACAACCACAACTACAACATCTACAACAACCACAACTACAACATCTACAACAACCACAACTACAACATCTACAACAACCACAACTACAACATCTACAACAACCACAACTACAACATCTACAACAACCACAACTACAACATCTACAACAACCACAACTACAACATCTACAACAACCACAACTACAACATCTACAACAACCACAACTACAACATCTACAACAACCACAACTACAACATCTACAACAACCACAACTACAACATCTACAACAACCACAACTACAACATCTACAACAACCACAACTACAACATCTACAACAACCACAACTACAACATCTACAACAACCACAACTACAACATCTACAACAACCACAACTACAACATCTACAACAACCACAACTACAACATCTACAACAACCACAACTACAACATCTACAACAACCACAACTACAACATCTACAACAACCACAACTACAACATCTACAACAACCACAACTACAACATCTACAACAACCACAACTACAACATCTACAACAACCACAACTACAACATCCACAACAACCACAACTACAACATCTACAACAACCACAACTACTAAATCTACGACAACCACAACAAGAACAGGGGAAAAAATATACAATTTATGGCAAAATAATGCCAGGGACCATCATAATTAGCAGACTCTTTCCTAATATCAGAATTATATTTCAAGGTCGTTTAGAAAATTTAAGAATTTAAGAACACCGAGTTTTTCATGCATGAAGTACATGTACATGTAGCTGACTGTTGCAATCTCATATGTTTATGACTAATATTATTTTTCATATTTCTTTCTTGTTTCCTTCAGAATGTGACAATGGTAAGTAAAGCTTTTTTTTCATCTGAATTTCGGGCATGTGCCTAATAATAGCTCTTCTCTTCTGTCTTGTAAAGTACTTTATACTGTCTGAATGAATATTTTGATTTATTAACTTCGCAGTGATTGTCAATGCCATTTTTGTTGCTCAAATGTTCATAAGTACCGTATGAGCACCTGTATCCGACCACGCAGGTGTCACCGGCCACCAAACCTCATGCAGTTTGTCTATGGCGTGCACTTAAGTTAAATGCATGCGCATTAATAAGCGCACATACGCTTCAACACAATCCCTATGGAGGCTCAAATCACCAGGCAAGGTGGCCAGCTACACCCGTCCCATGTCACTTGGCGATCGCCGATTGCTGTGCGAATATACGGGCGCCATTCATCAAGATATGCACATCAATTAAAAGCCCAGAATTTCGGCTAAATAATAACATGAAAATAAACTTGAAATGCTGGATCTTGTGACTTGTGGAAGAGCAAAACTGCTTAAGGGGCCAGACACTGAAACTCACACAGTATATCATGACACTTTTTATATCTTTCTCTTTGACTACTATACATGTATGTCATGAGATGGTTTCAAATTCATACAGGTTAACTAGTATCCCTCTGTGTATCTCAAATTTAATATTTAGAAATAAAGAAATTTTTAGAAATTTTAGAAATTTGTTGAATGATAAGGAATATAATTTTTATTAATGCTTTTGTAACAGTGCTCTGATCTGTAGTTCTGTAAGAGCGCTTTATAAGAATCAATTATCATTATTATTATTATTATTAGAGTTTTAACTGATATTACATAGAATGCATTTGAATGCTGGTCCAACCAGTGTTTTTTCCCTTTCAAAAACATAAATATGAAACCTGAAGCTGCATCAAAGCTCATTTATTGATGTTCAAAAAGTGTTTGTGCTTTTCTTTGAAAATGTATATGTTGGGATTATATTGATAAAAATGAAATCTAAAATCATAGCTTAAATCATTTATCATATTATCTAGAATGCAATTGAATGCTGGTCCAAACACGTTGCCATGGTGATGGACGACAGGCTCCGACCCCTGGCGAAAACTCAGAAATCTGAGATTGCATCAAAGCGACAGAGTTCTCCAGAAGATGGAGAGTCTCTGCTTGTTTCCAAGACCGAGGAGTGGATCACTGGGACTGCATCCAAGCTGGACATCCTCATCGCCAAAATAGTTACCCTGGTAACCAGTAGAAGCTGGAGGGTGCGACTGGCTCTCGTCAGATTTGTGGAGATCCTCATCACAAGAACTAAGAGGTAGATAAATTTTTTGTTGAATTCTGGTCCAAACCCGTTGCCATAGTGATGGATGACAGGCTTCTTCCCCTGGCAAAAGCTCAGACATTTGAGTCGGTGTGGTTTATGCTCATTCTAGTCTGATGAAGGCTATATTATAGTCTGATGAAACATGCTTTGGCGACAACCTGTATAGATATACCACCTGTCCATGAAGACCACCTTTCTTGACTCCCTAGATTGCATTTAACATGTACTGGTAAACGAATCTGTGTATAGAGACCACCTGCTTTTATAGACCCCTTTCTTCTGTCTCCCTTGGGTGACATATAACAAATATCAAGTTCGTGATCAGACATCCCAACCATTAGGAATGTTGAGAAAAAATATGAATTTTTTACATTTGTGAGAGAGTTTCAATGCCATTTCTAAAGAGTTTTCCTATTTTTCTTGATGATTCTACTACATAGTCCTATGGGAAACTTGGTTTCTTTCCTTTTTTTCAACAAATAATTCCTCTTTTTTTCTGTTTTATGGGTTGAGAGGTCTGCTCTTGTAAACTATTAATCTTTGCATGGTTATACCAGGCCCAAGAATTTGTCAGTAAAAGGGAAATCAATTGAATTTCCACCTCATGCTTTCTAGAAAGAAAGGATATTTGTCCTCCTACCTTGCTCTATGCTGAGATGACAAAACAAATATCACTTTTGTTTAACCATGATATCAGATAAGCCTATGAAATTATCTTTGTTATTCTCCATGGAACAACTTTCATTACATAGCCTGACCCATACTAATTATTCTTTGTCTCACTTAGTGGAAATGTTCTCTTTTTTTATACAGCTCATTATCATGCAGTGTTGGAAAATTGTTGGAAGTGTTGGTCAGTCTGGCCCAGGACTCTTACGACAAGGTGTCTGGTCCCACTTGTACCATCATACAGTCAATTTGACTAAGTTATGATTTGTAGCTTGTGAAAATAAATTCTCTTGAAATTATTATGCTTCTGTATAATTGTTATGCAGCTCACTATCATGCAGTATTGGAAAACTTTTGGAAGTGCTGGTCAGTCTAGCCCAGGACTCGTACGACCAGGTTTCTGGTCCAAGCCGGACCATCCTTCGGTCATTTTGACAAAGTTATGATTTATAGTATCTGAAAATAAATTCTATTGCAATTATTATGTTTCTTTATATTTGTTATGCAGCTCACTATCATGCAGTATTGGAAAACTGTTGGAAGTGTTGGTCAGTCTAGCTCAGGATTCATACGACCAGGTGTCCATTCCCAGTCGGACCATTCTTCGGTCATTGTCCAGAGATTCCTTGACCGTTGAGAGCAGGATGCTTAGCGAACTGCTGGAAGAGAATCTTCATAAACTGGTCACTGCGCTGCCAAGGATTATCAGAACAGCAGGTGAGAAGTTTCTCTAATTGAATTTAATTTTGTAATAATATTTAGATAACTTATTATGTTGCTGAATTCACTTTGTGGGATGTTCAAGTCACAGTAAAATTATGATCCAATTAAAAACTGCTAAGGGGTTAAAGGACAAACTTATATTTATCTGTGGGTTAGAAGGCCCATCTTTCTGGAATATTCTCCCAGTGGCGATCCAATCAGCAGACTCACTTCAAACATTAGAATAATTCATCAGATTTTTTGTCATATTTGTTGATAATTCCATCTATGTCTGTACTCACAAATAATCATCTGTTTAACACTTTTGATTGATATCCCTCTGAAGTCTCGCTTCTGAAATGGAAATGTTTTAGCATACATATATTTTAGCGCATTCATTTAATTCCAGACATGTTAATAGCGGGTGCTTATTTTTACATTTTAAAAGATCAGTGTACACAACTCTATAGACATGATAATGAGTGAACATTTTACTCAATTAAAGGTTGTGAAAATATTGTACCTCGTGAAAATATAACTTAAGGGAAAATTTCAGCTAATACGGTGCATTGATAATGGACAGGTAAATTACAAATGCTATGTTTCTTATCATTATTTGGCATGTTGACAGATGATGAAGAGAAGCTAGCATCAGTGACAGCCATGGTCGGATACATCAAGCTCTTAGGTCACAGGCTAAATTCACTTCTCAACTCAGCACCCCATCTCAAGAGACTATCCATAGCTTTACTACAGGCTCTGGAGTTAAGCACAAGGGATTCAGGCATCTTAGAGACAACTACTGCACTGCATACAGGTAAAGATTATGACTGTTGACAGTAATTAAATCTTAAGAGAGGGTTTTTTGGCCAGAGAGAACCCGGCTCTTTTGCAGGTTACTTGTTTAATTCACTTCTCAACTCGGCTCCTCATCTGAAGAGACTTTACTGTAGCTTTACTGCATGCTCTAGAGTTGAGCATGAGGAACTTGGGCATTTTAGAGACAACCACTGCACCTCATGCGGGTAAAGATTATGCCCTTTGAGAGATTTCTTTTGGCCAGAGAAAACTCTGTTCTTTTCAGAGGTCACTCGCTGAATTAAATTCACAACTCTGCACCACATCTGAAGAGACTATCCATTGCTTTACCGCAGGCTCTTGAGCTAAGCACAAGATATTCAGGCATCTTAGAGACAACCACTCCACTTCACACAGGTAAATATTATGACCTTTGATAGCAGTTCAATTTTAGAGAGATTCTTTTGGTCATGTAGAAAGATTTTTTGGCCAGAATTTTTTTCAGGCTTTTCGCTGAATTCAATTTACAACTTAGCACTTCTTATTCCAAGACTGTCTATAACTTTACTACAGTCTCTGGAACTAAGAACGAGGGACTCGTGCATCTTAGAGACCACTACTGCCCTTCATCATACAGGTAAAAATTTTGGCCGTTGACAGCAATTACATTTTTAGAGAGATATCTTTTTTTTTGAGGGGGGCAGAGAACTCTGTTTTTCAACTGAATTTTAATCACAACTGAGCCCCTCATCTAAGGAGACTGTCCATAGCTTTACTGCAGACTCTTGAGCTAAAGCACGAAGGACTCAGGCATCTAAGAAACAACTACTGCACTGCACACAGGTAAAGATTATAGTTTACAGATTCTTGAGCCATTCAGTTTTTGAAGAGAAGTCACTGTCCAGAGAGAAAGATTGTTCTGTCACAGGTTAGAGATCCGAATTCATTTCTCATTTCAGCCCCTCATCTAAAGAGACTATCCATTCTTAACTACTGCCCTTCATACAGGTATTATGACAAAAAAGCATGTTATTAACCCTTTCAATGCGACGGGCCTCTGTAGAAGCGTAGCGAGGAGTTCATTCTGTGACAACAGATTTCAACAGAAGCCCAGATTATTGTGTTGATTATTCGTCTTGTTCTCAAATTGGACTTTGTGAAAGTATAATATTATAAATTATGTTTAGATGGAAAGGTTTATGCACAATGGTTCTTTTATGATCTGAATAATAACTAATTTCTACAGATTATGATTCTCTTTATCAAGCATATACGGTAGTAGTATTGATACATAATATTAGGTCACCATTACTGTTTTTGTACTTATTTTTCTTCTTCTCCAAAGATTTAAGTGATAGTGAGGTCAGACGAGGTCAGCTGAGAAACTTCAAGCATTTCTCTGACATCAAGATCTATGAAGGAATCTTTCAATTATGTCAGCTACTTGGGCAGTATGGTGAGTAAAAGCACATGTCCAGCTAAAAATATTTTACTTCTGTTAGAACAATTAGAAGAACAGTTTGTGTTTGTGTCGAAGAATATACGACAAGAGATAAAGCTATTACTGAAGCATTAACACAGACTGTTGAACATGTACGTGTATATGCAAACTACTGTTCTGTCATGTGAGTTGGTGTCACCATCTCCATTAAGTTACATGTATGTGTCTTTATTTTAGTGTATATTAATCATAGTAGGTCTCTGAAAACTTCTCAAAATGCTTTTTGTTGCATGATGACTGCAACTAAAAATGTTTGAAATAATTCTTGCCATATCCCAACATGGATAAACACTGATTGACAGTGCTTTACCGAGAAGCTATGAAAAAAAATCACAGGCATTCTCGGGTAGGAATCAAACCCACGATCTCCTAATGACTAGACAGGTGTCTCTGATCTTTGTCGGGCACTTCATTATCATCTGTCCAATATTGCCCGAGTCCGTCCTTTTGTCAACAGGAAAGCATGTGAAGATGCAATCAGAGCAATTGTTTCATCTAGACTGCACTATGCCAACTCACTACTACATGGAGTCAGCTCGTCTAGTATTCACCGTCTCCAGCGTGTCCAGAACCGCGCGGCAAAACTGATATTCAAGGCCCGGAAATTCGATCATGTGACACCGCTATTGAAAGAGCTACACTGGTTACCGGTACAACAGCGTATTTACTTTAAGACCCTTACCATCGTCTATAAATGTCTTCATGGAAAAGCTCCCACCTATCTCACTTCGCTCATCACCCATCAATCATCACTCTGCTCGACCTGGTCTCCGCTCAAGTTCAGACAATACTTTGCTCCACATCCCCAAAACACACAATAAAGCTGGGGATAATTCATTTCAATCGTTTGCACCTTCTTTTTGGAATGAGATCCCTCAATCTGTCCGCCTTCTCCCATCATTGGATACCTTTAAGAAAGCCATAAAAACTCTTCTGTTTGACTAATAAGTTTCTTTTATTTCTTTATTCTTCTGTTGATGTAGTTTGTAAAGCGCTCTGGAACCATACCTGTGTATTGAGCGCTATATAAGAATCCATATTGTATTGTATTGTATTGTATTGTCTTACCACTAGACCACAGAGAGCCGATGTGTTGTCAATATTTCTTGGCCCTCATTTGATGCACATATAAAGACAAGGCACAATATGGTGGACTTATATCATTTTTAGAAAATACATGATGTAGATCCAGAATATATACCATATGTCCCAAAAAAAATGACAACGGGGCTTTCAGGATTAATAACTTTTGAAAATGAATATGAAAATAGATGCGGTTTGGCATGTCAAATATATAACTATTCATCTATATTTGGTGAAAATTTCATGAGATTTGCTTGAATGGTTACAAAGAAATAAAGCTTTTTGTATCGGATGTCATAATTCCGTTCTGCACAAGTTTGTGAGGATAGAGCCCCAAAACAAAAACAGTAACATTCATTTTGACCAGTGAAACATTGGAAGTTGAAGTAACCATTGTGCTTTACACGTCTCCGTCCTCACAAACTTGTGCAGA
>BQKZ01003248.1:42158-70046 GCA_036244855.1 Temnopleurus reevesii
GGTATAGGTATTCCTGGTATCATATCTAACAATATGACATAAAAAAATTGCACCGACAAATTTAATTTCTTATGTTTTTTATTGTTTTTTTTTCAATTTCTTATGTATTTTATTGTTTTTTTAACCTTTTGTTTTCTATTGTTTTGTGTGCAAAACTTATTGCAAATATTTTTTTAAGCACAATTATGCTAAAATGAATTGATTTCAGTCACTGAAAGCCTAAATATCAATTTAAATGTGAATTAATTGAAATAACTTGCATTGACTTTGTACACAAAATCACGTTTTGGAGCAGATTTGAGGCTGACATGCGTGTATAAAATGTTAAGTAACATCGTAACGGTTGGTCCGATTTTCGTGAAAATGGTCTTAAAAGTTGCGGGAAACTTGAAAGAAAAAAGTCAGTGAGCCGCGTTATCAGAAATTTTCTCGCGGCGAAACGATCGCGAAATCCGTCGAGGGGGGGCCTCGACGGTCAAATCATCATAATTTTTTTTTTCATTGTTTTTAATTTGATTGTTCATTCTACTAAAAGATACCAATTCTTCTGTTTTTATGGGCTCCCCTCCTTGCCTCTTTAGGACTCTTGGTTTAAAGGCATTATTTAGCAATGCTAAATATGAATAAAAATAGATCAGCGTTCAAAAAGTATGTGGCTTGGGTCAGCGAAGTTGTCATGCTGAAAGTTGCCATAACTCATTGCAGACATTTACATGTAGCTGTGCATGGTGTGTTGCATTGATTCACTGGTTTGTCGCTTATGAATCGTTAGTTTTTATTTGCTTGCATCTTGAAAAATACTGGACCAAAGAATTTATAAAATTCAGGTGATTCTTGTTTTGGCCACTGGAATAATGAACATTGAACCTGATGAATCAGCTAGATTTTACTTTGATTCTTGAAAATGTTAGCCATGATATAATAAGAAAAAAAAAGAGTAAGCACATGATACTGTGCAAAAATTATAGAAGACTGTTTTCAGGGACCTGCATGTTGGAATTTGATTTGATATACTCAATAACTTTAAAATTTTACAAATAAATTAATCATGTCTGATTTTTATTTTCCTCTTTTTATATGTTTAAACCAGTTTGTCTCATCCTTGATCTGTCATATTGCCTGTGAATCAGACATTCTTTGAGTATGTTTTAGAATTTCTCATCCTCTTCTTTTGCATCCCAGGCCTTTGAAACTCTTCTTACGCTAGCTGAAACCTCCAAGGATTTTATCCGAAGAAGGGTCATTAAGGACATCTGGCCCAAACTTACTTCCTTTCTACATTCCCAGGCTAAAGTGAGGTAAATTGGAACCCAATTCATCATGCTTTTCCAAATCTATTAAAAATGTAAGATTCATGTTTTGTATGTTGAAGAGAGGGTGATCGTGATTTGGATTATTGTGGCCTTTTTATCATTTCTTTCGGTGTGAATTCCGTACATCAAGTATGTTAATTAAAATTTCATGGACGTGAAGTCAGCTGGTTACTTCTGTTTATTTTTTAAGAAAGCGTAATCTGAGATAACAATTTATTGATTTATTCATTGAAATATATTTCCTCACAATAAAACTTTATTGATTTATTCATTGAAATATATTTCCATACAATAACAAGATCAGATTATATTGTTTTTCATGTCAGTTTGTTTATTCAATCATCAATTCATATACTAATTACTCTATCATTGGATTACATTTTGTGAATTGCTAGACTGTGCAGCATTTATTTATTTTTGTTGCTGAAGGAAAAAAAATGTTATTTTGAATTAAATTAAATTTAATGGAATTATTCTCTTAATTAACACATATGTGTAAAAGAAAGGATAACAAATATTTTTATTCTTCATTTTTACAGTGCCAAAGCTGGCTCCAGCTACCACCACACAGCCTATTACAAGCTGCAACATTCCATTCTGTCAGGAATAGGCCAGCTGTGTCTACAGGTAACTAATTTTGTTTTCTTCTCTTTAACTCTTTTTGCGTTCACCCGTAAACCCCCTGTGTGTTGCAATATTTAGAGAGTGTACATATTTGTATAGGCGAATCTGTGCAAAAGTGCGAAGAAAACAGGCCAAAGGATGTTCATTGATGCAGAGAAAACGTGGAATGAGTTAAAAAAAGTTGAATATTTTGTACAGTTGAATACTGTACTAGTAAAATAGTAAAATATGAAAAGTAAAATTCTTCCCTGTAGTAATGTATGTGATAATTTGAAACAAACACCCAGTTTCAAATTGGCCCAACAATAGCATCTACAATACCTATCATTGTTTGGTCCTTCTTCCGTTTCTAGGTTGATATCTGTGAAGCCGATCTTCTAGCCATGGTGGAGGCCTGTCTACCATACCTTAGTACTTGCCAACCACTAGGATTACAGGAGGTAAATGCATTGCTGCCAACTGTTACCAATTTTCAGTAATCGTAACTAATTTCGGTCTCAGATTTGTCAAGTTTTATGCCGATTCCAGGTTTAATTACCAATTTTGGCGACATGAGCACCATTCGCTTCAATGTATAATATTAGCTTACTAACAAAAATTTGCAGGATTATTACTAATTCCAACTTACTCCTGGTGGCAGGTATGTAAATGTAGATTCTATGTATTTTCCACCCTAGTCCATTGAAGCAAAAATCTTGAGCAAAGCACAACGAGCAATTCGGTACGTAGGTTAATAAGAAATGAACAATTAATTGTAATGTTTATTGATGTCTAGTTTTCATAGGGTATGGAATTATTCACATTTTCATCATCATAACCATAACCACCTCCAATACCACCATTATAATCTTGGATATTGATTTCATCATTGATTTCATCATTATTATCATCATTATCATTATCATCATCATCATCATCATCGCCATCATCAGCATCATATCATCATTATCATCATCTCATCATCATCATCATCATCATCATCAGCAGCAGCACTGTCATCTTCACCAACAATGATACCATCACCACTATCACCACAACCACCACCACCATCACCTCCCCCATCATCTGTCGATATTAACATTGTTATTATCTTTCTAGGTTTGCCTTTCAACGTTTGATGGTTTCATCCAAGCTGAGCCCGATGCTGTATGGTTCAGCTTAAATGACATCTGCAGCTCATCCACCCTCCGACCTCCTCATCCATGCTTCCCAGTCATCAAGGTAAAGTGATTTGTATTTGTATTTATTTATGCAATGGATGTGATTTTATCCTGTTTTTTCATGAAGAATTATGTTTCTAATACTTGTTTTGCATGTTTATATGGAGCTTTTAATTTGCATCAATACTGCATGATAAATACTGTTATTATTACTATTACTATCATTACTATTGTGTGTTTTTTTTTTTCAATTTGAGTATTAAACAGTTTTCAATGCTAATAGTATTCGATTTAAGTAGCCTATGGTAGCCTATAGGGATACTGTTTGTACATTTGTATATTTGTATATATTGTTATATATATTGTTTGCAAACAGGGCCTCATGGAAGACCACCAAATTGGTAGAATGTGCGATCCTGTATAAATATCAGAAATAAATAAATAAATAAATAAATGTGAATATATTGTGTTTTTTCTGGTATCCTTTCTCTTGCAGTTTGCCGGTGACACCAAGCAGAATATTGAACAGTGGAGTAATATTGACAAACTTCTGAGGTGACACACGTTCAAAATACCCAAAACAGTCTTCTTGGATCAAGGCTCAAGATGAACTGTTAGCAACCTGTTAGCAACAAAGATTTGTTTGTAATAATAATAATGCACAACAATTATATAGCGCTAAATACGAAGTGTTTCTAAGCGTTCTGTGCATTATTACCCGGCTATAGCATGGCTACCATTCGGCGCTCACTGCATTCAAGGAATTTCTTCTTACCGGTTCCCATTCAGCTCACCTGGGTTGAGTGCAATACAATGTGGATAAATTTCTTGCTGAAAGAAATTGACGCCATGGGTAGAATTCGAACCTACGACCCTCATGTTAAAAGGCGAAAGTCAGAACCACTACACCACAACACCTCCTACATCAAGTACTTTGAATGTCCTGCTAGAGAATGTGCAATCAATGTATGTGTATAGGCATGAATATGAGGTGTTGGACGATAATAACTCACGCAATGCCTACAAGTACAACAGCTGAATGTACAAATTTATAGGAACTGGAGTCATGTGGCTATATTGAATAAACGAAACAAATTATTTTTGAGAATCATTTTAACTGCAAAATAAACTGATATGGCCACTGCAACCCGGCTGCAGTGTTCACTTTTCATCCCCTCACAAACATTCCCCAAAGATTATGGCAACATCCAAATATGTACAGTTTGCCAAAATTTCTGAAAGAAATTATTTTTCCTTCACCTTTTCAAATATTATGCTATACTTGACCTTCATTCGAAAAACAATCTTTGCCTTGAATTTATAACATTCTTTAATAATTAGAAGAAATTCCAATATTCTTTTTGCTCATGAAAACAATATCATGATGGACAAAAGAATCCATACTAGGTCTTGGCAGCCTAGCCAACCTGGTAGTTACATGTAGGTAGGTTGGGCTCACAAGTCATGTGCAATGAAATTCTGTGATAATGAGTGCTGCAGAGCAGCTGAAATATTTGAATATCTGGGATGTAACTTTGTTTAAAACATGTCAGATACCGCATAACAATATCCTCTTGTAATAAGGTGATTCTGAAGGTCCCAAAAGGAAAAAGGAAAGAATGTAGTTTAGAGGCGTGTATCATTCAATTCTGAATATTTACGCCAGAAGAAGAGAGAAAGAGGATCGCCATTGTAAAGTCTCCATCAGAAAGACGGTATGCGACCAGGCTGCGAACCCAGGAACTAACCAAAGTCTATGACTGTCCCGAACAGCTTGATTTCAGGCGCACACCACGACGCTTCACGCCACGACGCTTCACGCCACGACGTCCCAGATCTTTCTAGTTCTTTTTATTTTAATTTTGATGAAAAATGATGAAAAACCTGCCATACATGTAACTTTCATGTAAATTTTCATGGCCCCAAATATTTTTGTCATTTAGAGGTTGCACACATACAGGTAAATCTACCAAAGTTGAATCACTTGGAACCTCAAAAATCTTCTTTGATGAAGAAGAGGTAAGTAACACATGTTTTGTATGACTTGTTTTTACAAAAATCTCATTGACTTAGGAATTGTTTGACTAACTGGGTGTTGCTACAAAGTTGCAATTGATCGCAAATCAGTTGCAAATTGTAATAAGCATTTTCATTGGTGCATAGCATGAAACAATGATTTTCATTGACGCGTTCCGATAAACTGCAACTATTGAACAACACCCCCTAGACAACTTCGACTTATACAGAGCTGTCTATATCTTACTAAGGGAGTGATGTTCAAAATCAACTGCAAATCAATTGCAACTTTGGAAATTGTAACGTGCATTTTCATTCGCGCACGGTATGTAAGATATGCATGAAACAATAGTTTTGATTGGCACGTTCCGATCAACTGCAACTTGCGATCAATTGCAACTTTCGAACAACACCCTCTTAGAAAACTTTGATTGATGCATAGTTGACTGAATTATCTTACCATGAGAACCACAAGAATGCACCAAGTTAATTGGTTCAGTTTCTCCTTGTTGGGACAGCCACAATTTTAATTATTTACATGAATAGTTTCCTAATAAATTGGTATTTTCAGCCAGGAAACAAACATTTTAAGTTGTTATTGCTTTTGTCAGCCTTAGGGGTGTTGTACAAAAGTTTCAATTGGTGCACCAATCAAAATCATTGTCTCATGTGCATCTTATTAAAAGCGCACATTGTGCGCGAATGAAAATGCGCGTTACAATTTGCAACCGATTTGCAGTTGATTTACGATCAATTGCAACTTTTGAGCAATATATCAAGGCAGTACAACAAGATATGTGAAACTCTTGGTAATCTTATGAACGAATACAAAAGGACACCATACAACCAAAACATTTTCTAGAACTCACAGATGTTTAATACATAATCTTCATAATTACTTCATTGTAAAAATGTCTTGATACTTTACATGAAATTCATATACAAAGTGAATGTACACATTTACCCAAAGGCAAATCTAACCATGCACAATGGCTACATGGACTCAGCATCATTTATCATGGTGGTCAACAAGTCAATCAAAATGATTCAGTATTGTTGTGACATTCCTTAATCTCATATAAACAATCTAATTTCACAAATAATTTGTATAAAATACAAAAATCAACAGGAAAAAGAAGCAGGAAGAAAGAAAATGTGCAATCACTGGATTTCAAAACTACACTATAATACACTACAATTATTTAATTTCTAAACAATTCGTACATTTGGGTATTTTAACCCTAACTAGCCCCCCCCCCCCCCCCCCCCCCCCCGACGGATTACGCGATCATTTCGCCGCGCGAAAATTTCTGATAACGCTGCTCGCTGACTTTTTTCTTTCAAGTTTCCCGCGACTTTTAAGACCATTTTCACGGAAATCGGATCTACCGTTGCGCCCCCCCCCCCCAAGTAGTTCCTCTAACATTAGAGTTTGCATCGTACAGGGGATCAATACACAAAAGGCTATTTGGAAACATAAATCTGTATATTTCTGACATTGATGCGAAAGTGCTGTGAAATTAGGTCATTTTAGATCAGCCCAGAGTCTGCTCATTCCTCGTTATATGTAATCATGGTACTATTTTACCAAATCGTTCTTAAATTTACGCATGACTTTAAGAAAGAAAGGAGTACCTTAATAAGAGTAATACATGCAAGATTCTCGATCATTCAACACAAGATCTGATACCAGTCATGCGTAAAGTCAATCTTAAAGTCATTCCTATCTTGGTGAAACACATCACCCAGGTCCCCCCCCCCCCTGGATTATCCTAGGGATGTTGTACAAAAATAATTTTCATCCCATGTTGATTAAATGTGAAATGAATATAAACACTAAAGTGAATGTGTAACTTGTGCTCAATTCTAACCCCAAGTCTACCAAAGGCAGAAATAGAAACCATTCCAAAATATGCATGATGATTGGTCTTCAAATTGGAATAACCAAATATTTTCTCATGAGGGAAAGCACGATAACAATACCTTCCAGAGAAAAAAACCCAGTCAAACCTCATTATAGCAAAGTCTTAGGGACCAGAGAAATTATCTCTTTATATCGAAAAATAAAATACACAGAGATGGGGCCAGGAAAACCATCTTGTTATAACGAGATCTCGTTATATCGATGTTCTTTATAATGAAGTTGGACTGTATTGGGCTCCGCTGCAAGCTTATTCAAATCATCATCATGTAGATTTTGGAAATGTTTGCATCTCTGCAAAGATATTAAAACATAAAACGTGCAAAAACATTCTACAGTACTATTGACATACATAAAAGTGGAAGTCATTGCGTGAAAGCATGAATGATTATGTTCAACAATATGCTATTCCAACATTGTAAATTGCATTCTCGTGAT
This sequence comes from Temnopleurus reevesii, assembly GCA_036244855.1. Taxonomy (NCBI): domain Eukaryota; kingdom Metazoa; phylum Echinodermata; class Echinoidea; order Temnopleuroida; family Temnopleuridae; genus Temnopleurus; species Temnopleurus reevesii. Next base: position 49,631 of record BQKZ01003248.1, read on the forward strand.
CTTCATCCCATGCAGCGGTCCAATGACCACCAAACTTTTAAATTACAAAGAAAAAATATTCTTATTTGCAGTGAGAGACTAAATATATAACTTTTTAATGTACATTTATACATATGGAAGTCAACAAAGTGGGTTTCGTGATAAATTCCAACTTAATACGATTCAACCGTGCAGATTATAGCCCTATTGCCTACTTGTAGGACTATGGACAGAAAAACAAGGAGTCAAATGGTTGAGCAGTACTTCCATTCTTATTACTCCGTACATAAATACATTGAAAATTGAATGAAGAAAGGATAGATAAAATAAGACTTCTGATAAACAGGCAATATTTCTGGCCCAAGCTCCTTGCATTCTATCATTTAAACAAGCTAATGTTATAATGTCATTTCCATTGTCAAAGGAACTTTATAATTTTGAGTTTTCACTGTAAAAATTGTCTAAACTATGCTATATGGTCTTTACATATTATGTATCAAGTAAAGTGGGGTGCAAATGGTTATCATATTATACAGGTTATCTTCATGCACCCGTATAAAAACAGAAAACGAGTATTTATCTTTTAAATACAAAACAACATAATGAAAAAGAACTATCCCAACCTTTCAAAACAATAATACGTGACTCACCAAACCCATTAATCATATAAACATCTAAACCGGCATGTCCGTTTAAATTGTGTTAATTTTTATGAATTTAACATGAAAAGATATGAAATCCCTTTCTCGTACAGAGCATAACCACCTACTGTATGGCACATTTTAGTATCAAAATTTAAATTTCGCACTAAATGTAACTTAGTAAACCCGACAGGACTTGCATTCATGGTGAAAGAGTACTGTTGTGATGATTTAAGAAACGCTGTCATAGCCCTGTTGTTCTCAAAAGAACAAACTTGTCACACTAAAATAAGCACATGTGTTCGAATAGTGATGAATCTGCAAATTCTCCTTTTACAGTGGAGCTTTCTTATACAAGTAACAAGGTAAGATATAACAAGATTCCTGATATAACAAGGTTACAGTTACAACAATCTAATTTTAAGGATCCAGGCTTTTTGCTTCTTTTTTTTCCTCTACCCTAATAAAACATAGTCATTCTCATTGCCCAAAGAACCTTGTTACAACAAGGTTTCATTGAACTTATGCGAACAAGTTTCAGATGCCGATTACAGTGCTAATGCAAGTGGTGCTGAGCAGTATTTTGCAATCTCTTGTGACCACAAAAATCTGTTCGACTTCAAGTGCCCTCACTCTAATGCGAATTTATGCAGACGAAGGCTGGTGAATTGGAAAATACTGAAGCTTATGCGTGCAATGCGAAGGTGCTAGGACTAGAAGGTGAAAAGTTGAACAACTTGCCTTCATGCTGCACATATAAGCTTCCATATTTTCTAATTTCTCCATCTCAATTCGCCAAGGTGTAAGGGTGCTTTTTGGAGATCAGAGAAATTTGACTTAGAAGAGGTAAATATCACATGTTTTATATGATTTTTTCAAAACATGGACTCAGACAACTTTGACTTAGGCAGAATTGACTGTAATTTGATTTTTCCTTTCACAACTATATAGGATTAAAAATGGAGGAGAGCCAAGTCTGCATTCACAAGTGCACTCTTTCAGCTCTTACTGGAATCTATTATTTTGTGCAGATGAAAAATATCAAATATTCCAATAAATAAGTCATTCCTTTCTTAGAAATGGATATCTAAAGATCATGCAAACCGATTTTGTTCCTCACAATTATCAATTTCACTTATCTCTTCCCAATCCTGTCTAACAGAATTTCATCAAGTTTCAGTGGAATTTTCTTAGGATAACGAAAATAGACGGTATAAATCGCGGCCAGAGAGTATTCTTTGTCAAATATTTCAAGTATATTCTCCTTATAAAGTTGATTTTCTCTAATGGCAACTTTATATTTTCTACAATATTTCATACAAAGTTCTTATGTGTCGATTAATGACCTTTTATTGTTTTTTCGCCCATTCCTTTACATACTAATAAGGCACACCAGCCTAACTATAACTGGAGATCGCCCATCTCTATAATACAGGGTGTACATACATTACAAAATTATGGGTCAACTTAAAACACAAGATAAATCTAAAAAGCATCTTCGAAACCTGCGCAGTACAACCTAATACACAAATTGTAAAACAGGGCAGAGTTTCACCAAGTCGTTTTGAAAGATAAGAATGACTTTAAGGAATACTGGATTATGTTATTGAGCATTGCATCAAAGTTATCAATCATTGATAATGTTATGAGTATAACAGCCAAATAACGTTCTTAAGTCTTTCTGGAAATTCTTCTTAACTCCGGTAACAACTGGGTGAAACGCTGCCAAGCCCAGCAAATCTCAAACAACAGCGTATTACATGGAAAGTCCTATTGTCACAACTTTAAAAATCCATTCTATTGTAAACTTCTTTCAAAATTCATTCCCAGTCTGGGGCGGTATGCTGATCTGCGATAATAATTCTTATATCACCAAAGTTTTATCTAGGAGCTACATATCCTCATATAATTGGCCATTTACTAGTGCAAGATAAATAGTCTGAACTAGGACCAAAAAGAAGAGGCATATCATATTATCAGCTATTACAGACCTTCCGACCTTTCAGACTACACAAGAGGGGTAATAATTCTCAAACAGAGGATGAGTTCCAAACTGCTTGAGTAACAACGATTTCCATAATAAATCCTAAAAGTATGAAAATATGAATTTGGAACATTAAGGGTCATATTGTGCCATCTAAATTTGCAAATTTGTAAAGGTCTCAACAGCTTGTGCAATAGAATCACCATAACAAATCACAAAACTCTTTAAAAATATGCATATTTGGAATCAAGAGTTATATTCTTCCCTCTGAATGCGTAAATTTGTAAAGGTTGGGAGGTCTGTGGCAGATGACATACTTTTCCTTATAAAAATTGAACATCTTTTTCAGGATACATGTCTCGTTAGTGTGCCGTATCCTTAAATAATCAGACATACTTCACCCTACACTATCTCAGCTGAATCCGGATTGGGTGCGCTGGGTGCATTATGTCATTGTGAGCCAATCACGTCGCCCGTATCTTCCTTTCCCTTGTACTTCGTCTTTCCGCGGGTCCATGGCAGATATCGGTACTTGATCATATGCTGGGAAAAAAGGGATCATTGCAGAAAATCAGGTGATTAATCCATGGCACGTTTATAATACATACAGGTAACTATGCCTAATGGGGTGTTGTTCAAAACCAACTGTAAATCAACTGCAACTTTGCAAAACATAACGCGCATTTTCATTCGCGCACAGCATGCGCACTTAACAAGATGCTCATCAGACAATGATTTTGATTGGCATGTTCCGATCAACTGCAACTTGCGATCAAATGCAACTTTTGAATAACACCCCCTATTAAAGTTGGACTTCTTGGGACCACAAAAATCTTTTTGACTTAGAAGAAATTTGACTTAGAACTAGCAGATGTAGATAACACATAATAGACATCACACATGCATTAGTTTCCCAAACCGGAAGTCACCTTCCCAACCTCAACATATCAACATTGGCGGTAATCGTGAGATATCGTTTGAAATCGCCCGTCTTCGGTCAGTCAGGGAAACTCTCGCTTTATTGAGATCTCTCAGCGATAGAGTTCGGAGCACTACGTTCGTGCAGGTCAGATCGCCTGTGTAAAGTGAATGGCAATTTGTTTTTCCGTCTTACATACCCATCATTAAAAAAATCATGAACAAAATCCCTCAAGGCGGCAAATTTTCTTACTAACATATAAGGTGGAAAATTTATTTCTCTTCAACATACTAGCAAACGAAAATTCGCCACCTTGAGATTTTTTTAAATGATTTTTTAATGATGGGTATGTGAGACGGAAAAACAAATTGCCATTCACTTTACACAGGCGATCTGACCCGCACAAATTCGTAGCGCTCCGATCTCTATCGCTGAACTGCGTACTATCTCGAAAAAACGAGAGTTTCCCTGACTGTCAGTGGCTAGAGTTGTAAAATTTTGTATCCACCACACTAACTGGGTGATCAGAGACAAAAAAGTAAATTATAAGTTTGTTTCTAGCCCTTAATTGATGTCTCCAAATAAAGATGGAAAATTGACTTGATATTGCATCAGGGCGGTGTTTAACCAAATCGTTCTTAAAGTTACGCACGACCTTACGTTCGACTGGTATCAGTTCTTGCGCTGAATGCGCGTAATGATGTGAACCATTACGCACAAGAAGAGGTACCAGCCTAACGTAAAGTCGAGGGTAAAGTCTACCTTATCTTGGTGAAACACCGCCCTGTTCCTTATTGTTTCCAACATTTATCTCTAAAAATATGTACAAGAAAATTCAAAGAGACTCACCTCAATTTGTCTCCTCATCGTTAAGAAGAAGAGGAGGAAGAAATACATAACTAGGATTGGCCAGAAAACAGGTACATTGAAGAGTTCAAAGAAAGTACATGTTAAACCTATCAGTATAGCTTTTGTCGCAGAGTGCCTGGATGGGAAAACAATGCAGAGAATATTCATTAATGCTGAAAATCAAGGAGAAGAATTACATCTACAATTAAAGTTTATAATAGTTAGTTTTAATCCTCGATGAGCTTAAAGTGAACAGGTACATTGAACAGTTCAAAGAAAGTACATGTTAAACGTATCAGTATAGCTTTTGTCGCAGAGTGCCTAGATGGGAAAATTATAAAAAGAACAAAGAATGCTAAGTATTTGAGGGTTGAAAATTTCAAATAAAAAAATAAAAAAATAAAATCTACAGCCGAAGAAAAAGAATTAGATCTACAGCAAAAGGTAGAACAGATATAATGATAGTCTCAAAATTTCATAAATTGAGCTATAAAGTAACATATTAGGGCAATACCCGCAAGGGATAGTTCCGTTACGGTTCTCTTATTTCGGATAACCAGTGCAAACTTAGTCAATTATGGTACATGAACATGCCATTTCAAATCTAGGACAAATCAAAAGCTAACTTCCACCTCTATCATGGCTTCAATTGGGGATACGGTTTAAAAATTTTGTTTTTAAGTTTTGATCTTTTCTTATCCCCTGGGGCAAATTTTCTAAATTCTGGCTTAAAGGCATTGTTTAACATTGTTTCCATTTTAAAAATTCTCAACTGCCAGATCCTAGATGTTATCTGAAAGGTTGATGGTGCATATAAACTAAACTGGGAAAATATTAGGCTTTAAAAACAATATTTTGTGCTTGAAACAAGCGAAAATCTAAAACGTCGCCTCCATAGGCTTTGTACAGGAATTAATGCGTCATCCTGACGCTTTAATTCAATGTACATAGATATCTTGATAGTGCATGAATAACTTTCTTTATTTTTGGATCCTCTGTTGATTTTTCATCTATCTGAATATATTTAGATAGGACAGACAGCTTGGTTTGAGAATTTTTTAAATTGTGCAACAGCAATGTGTGATAGTGTCTTTAAACGTTCAAAAGGGTATAAATTTATGGCTTATAAACATGTACATCTAAAGTAAAATGAGCTCAAAGAACTTGAAGACTTGAGGAATATGATTTGTACTTTCAATTTCCCTTTCACATCAGAAAAAGTTGTATCAGAAACAATACAGATAATGTCTGTCAGCAATCCTTTATTTGTTCCTGTTAGTTATCAGGCAAACTGGTTGCAAAAGGTATTTTGCATTTGCAGTCTTGTTAGGTTTGCCCTACCTCAAGGAGTTTGGGCATTCTGTTACTCAAATTGGTTAAGAGGTCTACGCATGCAATTCTCCCAATCGCATATAGCCGATATCACGCACTTTGGCTTTGGCACTCTCATTTCCTGGATCCATCTTGATTTCAATGTATACTATATACAAAATTTCAATCCATGTGTATTAAGCATAATTTCTTCGTTTTGCGTCGGAAGCCCAGCATTGGGCCGCTTCGCAAAAGAAACCTATATAACAAATAAATGCAGATATGAAAGAAAAATTATGAAATTATGAAATTATGCTCTTATTCGCAAAAATCAATGAAAAAATATGACACTAAAAGCCGCTGACGAAGTTTACCGTAGAAAGCCTAAAGACTTTTGAAAACGCCCGAATGTTACCAGAAGTACCAGTGCCACGAATCTGGGCCAAAATAGCTAGTGCGCTGCAGGCGTTCAGATTCGGAGAGCTATATATGCGAAAGGGAGAATTAGTAACAACTATTAAAAATCAATTGAATGATTTTTGTGTTGGGTAGATAAATAATTGAATAATTCTTGCTTTATCCCAACATAGATAAACATGTCGTTAACATATCGTGGGTTCAATTCCTACCCGAGAATGCCTGCGATTTTTTCTCAGCTTCTCGGTAAAGCACTGTCAATCAGTGTTAATCTATGTTGGGATAAGGCAAGAATTATTCAATTAACTATTAAAGATTAGTAAAATTTGGCAGTTGATATGTTTAGCATGTGCTATGAGAAATACTCACCAAAATTTAAATTCTGGTAATCTCCTAATAAAAGGTCTGAATTCTTGACCAGATTTTGTGGGTAGTGCCGGGCCATCATCCTCTGTGAATGTAATCAATAGTGAAAGGTGTGTGATATATCAATATATTAGATGGAAATAAAAAATAATACTCTCACTATAATTGGACTGTTTTTTTATGTTTGAGAATGCAAGTTATAAAAGGTCAGATTGGAAGTTTTTATACTTCACAGCATAAAAATATTAAAGGCAATGGCTAACATTGTCGAGTATCAAAATAAACTTTAGCTGATTAAGCAGGTGCAATGTTCATTATTCTTAACATTTGGCCAAAACAGAAATCACCTGAAGTTTTTAACTTCATAGGTCCAGTATATTTCAAGATAAATGATTTAACACTGATAATTCATCAGCGACTCGCTCGTCGCTGATGAATTACAGCAATGCAATCAAGCTACTAACCTGGTTCATCATTAATGGCTGGGTCTATCTTCGGTGAAAGAAAGGCTATGAACAGATTGAGATGGTAGATTGCTAGAGCATATGTTACGATGTACCAACCCTGCAAAGAAAAAAAGAGTAAGATTTCTCAGTGAAGAAAAACTTGAAGACAATTACCCAAAGGCGGTAATGGCATGACAGGATGTTTTGGGCAGTATTTCTGATTTAATCAGCATAAAAAATACACTGGGGCAAAGGGTGATTAGCATCCTAAACTTTAGAAATATCCCAATGGGCTAAAAAAATGGCCCTTGCAAAATATGTTATGGGGGCTACTTTTGAGGATGAAAATGTAAAAAGAGCCCACGTAAATGAGTATTTTTACCCAAGGTTGTAGATCTATGCACGAATCTACAGATGATTGGTGACCCTTTCTCACATGCAATTAAGCATAGGGGGGTTATCATTGATTATTAGTGATCAGTTGTTTGTAGAGTCATGCATACATCTACGAACAGCTTTATGAAACACAACCCTGGGATCTATACAGTAGCTTTGAAAATTTTGAATTATGCTTGGTAAAAAATATACAATATAAACACAAGAGGACTTTATACTGGGATCTGCAAACCAACTTGCCCAGAGCAAGTGAAAGTGCTATGAGGGTAAGCATTTTTCAAAGTCACTTTCGCAAATGGCAAAGTTGCCCTTTTTTAAAGAGGCAATATTATACAGCGGATCTAGATTTTATAAAATAATATTTTTCCTTTGTTTAACTTGTGTTATGGCACTAAAAATATCATTCTTTACCATCCTATGGTTCATTACAAAATAGATGTTTCATAAAACAAACAAACATGTACAATGTTAATAAGAAAATCAGGAAAGCATTTAAAATGTGTTGGTCTTTTTATTGGGGTGGTGGTGTACAGGCCTGATACACAAACTTCAAATTAAGTAATTATTATTTTGGGAGTTTGACTTTGGCAAAGTTTAATGTCTGCTTAAAATAAAAGATTCCTGATAGGCTGGGCTCCAACTTATCTAATTTAGTCATTGGCATTTCTGATTTGATGCATTTTAAAATGAAATTCCCTGGTTTTGCAGGATTGTAAAATATCAAAGTAATTTCCCCGAGTTCCTTGATGGGCTGGGAAAACAAATAAATATCAAACTTTCCTTTCCTGTGTATACTGCCACTCACCTGAATAAAGAATATTCTCCACAGATAGAAGATGTAGAGGGCTATAAAACTTCCCCATCTTGATACCAGGTAGGGAACTGTTTTGTCCAATTCAGTATCATGGTATTTCTGATTTGAGGCATTTTCAAATCAAATTCCCTGATTTATCCAGACTGTAAAATATCAATAATAAATTCCCCCTGATTTCCTTGATGGGCAGGAAAACCTAAAAAAAAAAAAAAAAAAACTTTCCTTTCCTACACTGGGACTCACCTGGATAAAGAATATTCTCAAAAGATAGAAGATGTAGAGGGCTATAAAACTTCCACATCTTGATACCAGGTAGGGAACTGTTTTGTCCAATTCAGTATCATGGTATTTCTGATGTGAGGCATTTTCAAATAAAATTCCCACATATTCCCCAACTGTAAAATTTCAACGTAATATTCCCCGATTTCCTTGATGACAGAGAAACCTAAATCGTTTTTTCCTTTGCTTTTACTCACCTGGATAAAGAATATTCTCAAAAGATAGAAGATGTAGAGAGCTATAAAACTACCCCATCTTGGTACGGGGTACGGAACGGACTTGTCCAACAATCCTTGATATCTCTGCAAGACGAGCAAATAAATAGATGAGTTGATAACTAGTGGAAATGGGATATCATTTGGCAACAAAAGAAGAAACATTTTCGTTCAATTCAATAGACTTTTATTTGTAACACACAGTAGAATACAAAAGAGAAGTCTGGTATTAAAGGGGTTACATTTTGTATGAGCCAGCATAAAAGTACTATAGGAGGGTGGACACGGAATAATCTTCATTTCCGGGACAAGGTTTCTTAGCATTCTTATAAATTTCTTTCCAATCAAAGTCTCATTAGCTGAAACGTAAATATGTTTTGGTCAGCCGTCACTCAATGCCAGATCGACCTAAAACAGGGTATCAGCTGCGATTGCCATCTTTAAATGTCTTTTGGTATGAAGTGGCCTCCCTGACCTCCAGGTTGTGAGGCAAGTTTTCTACTCATTGAGCCCACACTTCGTTGAGATATAAGGCAAAAGAATAGTTGTTTGGATGCCCTCCAATGACCGACTCTCTAAAAATGACCCAAACTGAACTTCTTCTTTTTTCGCTTCTCACCCAAATTGAAAAATCTGAGTAGAATTATCAACGAACATGTGAGACATGCTCTCATAGGGTATTTTCAGATCCTTTGGCTAGTTTGCTTTTCATCCCCTCTTATGCCTTGTCTTTGTGAATTGTTTAAATTGTGTTAGACTAATGAGAAAGAATTGATCAAAACATTTTTTTCGACCATTATTTTTGGGCATAATATAATAATTTTTTGCTTTTGGGACCAGGGCTTCTGAATTATCAACAAACATGTGAAGCATGCTCAATGTATTTTCAGATCCTTTGGCTCTTTGGCTTTTCATCCCCTCTTAAAAGCCTTATTGTCTTCATGAAATGTTTAAATTGTGTCAGACTAATAAGAAAGAATTGATTAAAAAAACACTGTTTCCGACCAACCAACGCTTTTTTCTTTTAATCGCATTAGAATATAATAATTTCTCGCTTTTGGGACCTAGGCTTCTGAATTATCCAAAAAACATGTGAAGTATGCTCTCAAATGTATTTTCAGATCCTTTGGCTCTTTGGCTATTCATCCCTTTTGCCTTCAAAAATTATTTAAATTGTGTTAGACTAATAAGAAAGAATTGATAAACAAAAACTTTTTCGAACCCAAAGCTTTCTTTCTTCAAGTTGCATTGGAGGATGTCCAAACAATTCATTTCTGGTCTAATGTGCATACCTGTGATATACTTGTCAACAATTTGCTGATGAAACTGGGTTGAGAGATGCTCTCACTGGCTTTACTGGTGTCGTTCATAGCTGCACTGTAGCTGTACGGGGAAAAAGAACAGAATCAATGTTAGCCTCTCAAAATCTCTGACCTACATTTACTTTAAAGACAGAGTAATTACTGTAAATGAGTGCAAACCAATTTCTTCATACAATTAAAATTTTAGAACGGTGAAACCTACCGTAGAGTCCTCGAGACCACAATTTTTTTAATGATCATGCAATTTGATTTGCTGCCCTGAAAGGAACTCTTCCCACCTGATGCATACCCTTTCCAAAGATGGCCTTACTCCTCAAGCATTAAAATTCTATGCCTGGTGTTAAGGTTGTTAATAATGCTACATCGGTCAACTCCTTTAAATCCCGGCTAGACAAGTACTGGCTTGACAACCAATATATTCCCCCTTGGTCAGAGCTTTAATAGATCTTGCATCTAACCCATAACAACCGGACATATGGTGGAAACGACATTCTACAGGGATGGCACCAATACTTCTCCGACCTAGCTACCCCCTGCCCGTCATGGGGTGCGCCACTGGACATAATTACTCGCTCCCCACATCTCAACCCACCAAACCTCACGCTGTCTCAAGCTGCCTGCAGGGAGTTCCTCACATCCATGGACATTGACAAGGCCATAAATCTCCTAAAAAATGGGAAAGCTGCAGGCATCGACGATATCTCTCCCGAACACCTCAAGAATCTTGGAGATATATCCCGTCGCCTCATACTTACTCTGTTTAATGCCTTCATACAAAAGGCGTTCGACACGGTTTGGCACAAAGGGCTCTTCTCTAAACTGAGTTCATCACTCGAACCCTCCATCTTCAGCCTGCTACAATCCCTATATCAGGATCTCGAGAGCAGGGTCTTCTGGAAAGGGAAAACCAGCTCCGCAATCCCCATCGCCCAAGGAGTAAGACAAGGTGGCGTACTATCCCCGCTTCTGTATACAGCCTTCGTTGATGGCTTGATCAAGGACCTCCGTAAGAGAAACCTAGGATGCTCAATTGCTGGCCGCTACTGTGGTATCATTGTCCTTGCAGATGATGTGGCACTTATAGCCAACTCTTCAAAAGATCTCCAACAAATGCTTGAGGTTACCTTTGGATATGCAAACTACTAACACTACAAGATCAACCCGTCTAAAAGCGCAGTTATTGTATACAGCAAGACTAAACGACCATCAAGATCCTCTTGGTCGATCCACGGCAACACAGTAGAGGAAAAGGCGTCTCACCCGCACCTAGGGATCATAAAATCCGGGGAACGATACAACCCAACTGACAACATCATTGGCCTGGGCCTGCACACTTTCTACGCCTTGTCAGGGACTGGGGCCTACACTGGCGGCCTGGTTCCCACACTGACCGCTCAGTTATGGAGAACCTTCTGCATCCCAAGAATGCTACAAGGAACCGCGGCAACGAAGTTCTCCAAGTCGATGCTCCAGAAGTTAGATAGGGCCCAATCACACCTCTTCAAACAAGTCCTTGGGGTTCCTAAATCTGCGACAGACGAGATTGTATTTCTCCTGACCAATCTTCTTCCCATCTCCGCCCAGATAGACCTGGAAAGACTCCTCCTGCTAGGCCAACTAGTAAACCTCGATCACAACCGCTTCGAGTTTAGGATCTTCCTAGAGGCTCTCAACTCGGGCGGCCCCACCGTGCAGATCCTTCAAGATACTGTTAGCAAATACCACCTACCCGACCTGCATCAGCTAGCAACAAACCCCCCATCACACCCATCCTGGAAGCGGATCATCAAGCACAGAGTAACTCAAGACGTGAGGCTACAGGTGGAGCGAGGCATCAACTCCAAGTCCTCCCTCAAGCATTGGACTGATAAAATGCCCCCATCTGTAAACCACCTATACCCCAGGAACCCACCTTCAACCACCATCCGTCGGGCACTCATAGTGAGAGCTCAACTCCTGACATCTACATACCTCACCCAGTCTCGGCTGTACACCATCAACAAGTCCCTGACCCGCACTTGCCCCATGTGTACAACCAACGATGAGACCGTGGACCACTTTGTCGGATCCTGTGCCTTCCTCTCCCAACATCGGCAAGAATTCACCGACAAAGTGAAAGAGTGCCTGACAGACCACCCGCAATGACCCCCTGCAATTCACAAGTGCTACCCTTATACCCACTCACCCCAGTCTCCCACACAACGTACACGAAAACTTGCTCCTCCTGTCCCTCTTTTTCCTTTACAAAATTGATGCTCTACGTACTCACACCATCCAACTCGCCTAACCCTATGGACTTTCATCATTACACCACGATACTTCAAATCTCCAAAATAGTGGAGGGATCATCCAAGAGAGAGAGATACATACATGACACTGTCACTGTCACAATGGCATTTCTATAATTTGTAAAGCCATATGAGAAGATAAAGATTCGGATGACAGACAGACCAGAGGCACGTAACATAAAGGTTTGCGATTAATTGATATCAATCGCAAGTCTATGGCAAATCATCTACTAAAGTTTGCAATTGATCGCAAAATCAAATAGCGATTAATCGCTAACCTTTATATTATAGGGCCCTGGAAACTCAACTGCAGATCCATGCATTTTCTAGTACATCCGGTAATAGAGGCATTGAAGGCTACATTCTGGCCAAAAGTGAAATGCCACATTAAGGAATTTAGCATGAGAAGGCTAAACTCTAATTTTTTTAGCTCCTTCAATTACTATATTTCTAGTGAAGTAGGTTCCCAGCTATATATTAGTGCAAATTCTTGGAATTTTTAATCAACATTTCCTGAAGTCTGCATATTTGTTCATAAGTATATTATTGATTACACTAAAGACACTCGTAATCAGATTTCAGTAATATACTTTTCAATGAACACACAGGCTTCTGCACAGTCTCGAAATGGATATTTTTTGTCAGTCCGGTTTCGGTAATCTGATTGGTCAACTCAGACAGCGCCCACCAGATGAAGCGAATTTGAGCAACAAAAGTGGAAGCTTTCTAGGCAATCCGCATTGCCATTGGCATTGCCATTGGCTGTTCGTAACTTCTGACATATAATTGATTTCCAGAAAAAAAATTTGGGCACAAGATGATTCTTTGATCAATAAGTAAGCTTTGTGCAGTCACGATCGTAGGAGGCGGGTAGGAGTGAACACATTTGGGTGCTAATGCACTTTCGTATCCAGCCGTAAGTATCGAGATGCCCCGTTCTTTAAATGTCCCTTCGTGTGTACACCGGCGGCAATGCCGCTGGATACTAAAGTGCATTAGCGCCCACATTTGTTATATTATTACAGTAAATGGAGCAAGGAAAATGCAATTGCACTGGCCTCTGGCTGCCTAGCTTAGGGTTAGGCCTAGGCCGTAGCTAACGTTACACTTATGGTGCTGTCATATTAATTCGCGCATCATATTAATTAGTACATCATATGAATTTCTACAAAATCAATGAAATATTACAAATCTGACATCACCATCGTAAAGAGCGTTGTTTATTTGCCTAAGCTGGAAATTTTCTTAGCAAAAGGACCAGAAACAATAAAAATATTGCCAAAAGATTGGAAGATTTGCTTGCATTTGTAGAAAAACAAGGGTCTCGTGACACTGATTAGAATCCTTTCAATTTTCGGACAGAAATCATCAAATTTGTAAGTAAGCAGTCATACCATGCGATTCCTTGATATTTTGTGGTCCAACTACTGTAAATTTCGCATCTTAGATGGAAGCAATTTTATGGTAAATCTTGTTCAAAACCGGGTCTACGAATCAATATGACACAGTTTGTTGACAATTTTCGCCATTTTCCTGCATGGAGCGATGCGATCGTTGCGTCAATCAAGTTTTGATATCACGATATCTCCGTGATTCTTTCGTGAGTTAATTTTATTTTTTGAAATATTTGAAGCCTAAAATATCTAGTTTCATTTCGTGCCAAGATTTTAGAAAATAATTTTGTATTTCAAGAGATAAATTTTGTTAAGTACCTTTACCACGATCCAAAAATGCTCTAGAAGTATACAAATTAATCAAACTTGTGACCCCAGGCCATGTCATGATCATGATCATCACTTCTTGTTCTTCTTCTTCTTCTTGTGGTATTCTCATTCTGCCTTTCAGGATACATCACATTTTCTTGTGAGCATCAATTGTCAATCCAAGAATCATTCAATAATTATCAGTCCTTTGGAATACTGTCAATAATAATGTTGAAGAAATTGTGCAATAGTCAAGGCATATCTCTTAGGATGATTGTAAAACCCCCCGTCCGGACAACCCAACTCGTCTCAACAAATATGGCAGCTACCCGTAAACCCTGCCCAAGACAGTCCGCTAGACACGGCGAGAGAGGGATCAGCAATGCCGGCGCCCCCGTCATCGCAGGGGCGGACGGCGGTGGGGCGTTAACCAATTAAAACACAACCTAAAATGCTAATTACGGATTAATATACAAATATAGTAATATTTGGACATTATGCTGACATTTACGGTTACAAAAATGAACATACCAGCAACCAAAGCTTCGAGAAAAACTAGTGTAGAAATTAGAGATTTGCGTCGGTCGATCGAGAGTTTCTTCAATCTCGTCCTAAATCAGTAGGCATACACAGGATTTCGACCCACAACAAGACGAACCTCGGTAAAAAAAAAAAAAAAAAATTCTCGTGTCCCTATACTACAGACAATAATAAAACCCCAAGACAGATCAAAGCAAACAAAAAAAAACAAACAAACACAAATAAAACGATCTTATGAAATAAAGTATAATCTAACGGGGAAAATTGGCCTGCTCAACATCAGTCATGTATGCGATATATTGCAGGAATTGGCTGACATGTTCATGTTCAAGTTCAAGTTTATTTTCCACATATCACACAGCATAGTATGATACATGTAAAGAAACGAAAAAAAAACACACACACGATACAATGTTAAAATAAAAGAAATGAAGCAAAACAAAGCAATTTAGTATTTAGAGTGTATAGATAGAAAAAAAAAACTAAAATGGCATTCAACATCGTATCTTTCTTGCAATGAACAAAACTGTGCATCTCATAAACTTCGCAACATTAAATGGAGTGAGCCAATGAGAAAGCATTCCTTATTGCTTACAGGCTCCCGAAATAATATGCACGAATAAAGAAATGAAATGTGTTTGATAAAGATTCACGGAATATATAAGGAAAATGCACTAATCCATAGAGATATAAAATTTTATATCTCTATATGACTAATCAGTTATCTTATCCCGGGAATAGGTGGATTAATAAAAGTTATGATTTAATTTGGAGGGTCTTGTCAACTTCTATTTTTTGAGCGGGAGCAGAAAATTCACTAAAAAGAAAGTTAAACGTGCAATTACTTAAAAAATTAGTAAAAACATTGAAAATAAACAATACATATACGATACGGCGATTTTGACCACTTGGCCGACGTCACAGTTGCATTTCCAACCGTTTATCTTATTGTGTCTATAACTTTTATAAGAATGAAATTTCCTGAAAAATTCATTCGGATATCTTTATCTTTATGATAAAATAAATGTGTATGTAGATCTATTTACACCGACTTGATATTTGTCATGATTTGTACTATACTCTCATGATGATGTATTGATATGTGGTCAAAAGTGTAACCATGACGTCATTAACATTTCTAACGTTGCCAATTTACTTGCCATGATTTTGACTTTAGAGTGTTTCCACAATTTTTTATGTTGTTTTGATTTATAACTTTCTTTAATTGATTGTCAGATTTTCTTAAAAGCTTATTAGTTTAGTTTATACAATTTTTCGTTTGTTTATTTGTTTGATTGTTTTGGTTTGTTTTGGTTTTTGCTCTTTTGGGGTTTTTTCTGTTGAATGAATGAATGAATAAATACTATGATATTCTAACACGGTTAGATTTCTTGTAAGGAAAGCAAAGGAAACTTGTCCCATTAACTTTTACAACCCCTAAAATATTGTAAATCGCCTGCTTTAAACATAACAACTCTATAAAATGTTAGTCCTGGAACACGTAAAGAACTTTAGGCCTAAGTGTTTAATATGTAGTACAAAAAAGTTTTGAATAAAAATCAACAACTAAGGGTGAAACCTAATATCAATTCCAAACTCACAAGCCTGTGCAATGTTATCATACATATAGTGGTTTACAGAAATAAACGTTTTCAAATTTGTCCCAACCGATAGGCCTGCTTTTTCAAAAATAGGGCTGAACACAAAAAGGGCAGAATAGAAGTGAATGTTACTTACTACTGAAAGGCGAACAGCGCCCACTCGCGATTCACCCTGACTGCGAATATACAGGATATATGCCACCTTTATTTCTCCTTGATTAAAATCTGTATAGTGATATTCAAGATTATATTAATTTCACTCTTCATTAAGCACAGCGAATAAATAATAATAATAATAATAATGAAACACTTTTATATAGCGCATAACACAATCATGCGAAAGTCCCTAAGCGCTTGAAACATGGAAAGAGAGAAAGAAGTCAGAAGAACTAGGATTATCAGTAGATTAGTTGTTTTTGAAGAGATAAGTTTTCAAATTTCTTCTAAATTTTTCATATGGTGTAATATTTGTGAGGTAATTTGGGAGGCTATTCCATAAGATAGATGTGGCATGTGAGAATGATCTCTCACCATATGATTTTGTAGCCGTTTTAGGTACAGTGAACTGTGATCTTTTACTAGAACGCAGTGATCTCTCAGGTTTATATTGAATGAGCAATTCTCTAAGATATATATGGGTGCTAACTGATAAAGTAAAATAACGTCCTTATATGATGTCGAAATATACAACACAATCATTAAACGCTTAGCCAGGATTGCACTTGAATCTGGGGGGGGGGGGCGTAAATGTGTTTCATAACATCTCATAAAAAGCTTGTACTTTACCCTTGCTGGCGGTGTTTCAACACATTTCTGATTTGAACACTAAATTGTATTAAACTGACATCTTTTTGTAAGCTGTGTGCAAATAAAACAAGTGACATGAAAATGTCATGGCATATGTCAACTTTAAATATGATATCAGAATAATTAAACGCGAAGAATTCCTGGCATGCAAGCCATATGCATTGCTCGAAAAATTAATGCGCCGTCATCGTCTGTGCTCTAGTCAAGTTGAGGACTCTGTCTTCTTATAGCACCCACTACTGCATACGCCGAACACGCAGGGACTGCATGACCCTCGACCACAGTGTCCCAACATAACCCATCGATCATGCTATTATTACCTCTACAAAAAGGGATCAGTGTCCTGAACACACCGTACCCCTCTCACACCCGGAGGCGCGATCAGAGACGTAAATTGCATGAGAAACGCCTTTAAATCTAAATTCACACACAGATGAATACGACTTTGATCAGAGTGATGTGTGTGTGATCTGAGAGGTATGTGAGACTCACTCTGTGGTTGAGTGTTGTAGCCCCTGTGTGTCTGCAGGGCATGGATATGTGCAGAGGCTGATGCTATTAGAACACCGAGTCCTTAACTGGACTAGAATGGAGGCTGTCGGGGAATACAATAGAGGGAAGTGATTGATTGTTGATTTTTCAGGGAAATTGTCAGCGGAGTAATTTAGTCTCTAGATCATGCGATGGTGGTCATCAATTTACTATCTAAACACAACAAAATGAAACTTCCACGATCTATAAATATTTAACTTTGTTCCTGAGAAGATCCCAGAAGCAATGTTAACAGGAAGTGTTTATCCAACTATTTGACTGATGTTAATAAATAAAATGAACAGATGGGCAATTCCTCGAATGCGTGGTAACCGTTATGACCTAAAAACGAATCTCTTGACAACTATATTCATTGAAATAAATGGAATTCCATACATACGACACAAATGGGCTATAGTGACTCACCAATGAAATTTTAAGGAATAGACATATTTAATTTTTCACCTTTTAGGGTGCAAAATATTAGAGTACTGAGAGTTACTTTTAGAGTGCAGTGTCGTTCTTTTTTTTTCTTCGCACCTTTTTAAAGGTGCAATATTTTACGAAATGTTTTAAAAAGGCGCCGTTGTCGGATTCGAACCCGTGCCTTGAAGGATCGCTTCATTTTAAGCCAGACGGTCCACCGACTGAGCTGTGCCTCCAATCTTATTGACCGATTGACATCAAAATATTAGAAGGTTTGATATCCTCCAGCCTATATTATTGTAAAAGAAATGCGCTTCCACAATTCACGAATACGGAGTTTATGTTTGATAGAATTATTACGCTCATCGGCTGAAAGCAGCAATCAGCTCAGTCGGTAGAGCGCATGACTCGGAATGAAGCGATTCCTCATGATTTCAGTTTAAGTCTCACTGCTGTCGCGTTTTTCAATTTTTTTAAAATATATATCTTGTAACATATTGCACGCTGATCTGCTGATGATTACGTGATATAATGCACCGAGACTAGTTCTCTCATTGTTGTGATGTGCAATATCACATCCCTTTTTCTAATTGTGTGTAGTATGGAAAATCAAAGCATACTGATTGCTCGACATTATGTCTCCTACTAGGCTCACAATTACCCCACCGAGAATATCATTGTTCATCACTTCACTTGAATATAATTCATCAAGCAGGCAAGCTAAACTGGGTCGTTAAAAACAGACAAATATATGTCTCCACTATTTACGGATGTGTTTAAAGGGGGAACCAACCCCTGGAATTATTGAATGATGAAAAAATCATATGAACAAATTGTAAAAATTTGAGCAAAATCGGACAACCCTTTCAAAAATTATGAATTCTCAAATTCACAGAGATTCGACGATCACTGCCGCTCTTGGGGATCCTTGCAATCGGCAACATCGACGGAATCTGTAACGTCATGTCGGACAACTCCTCATTCACTTTGTACATAGGATTGAATGGATTAATGTAAAATTTATAGTAAAGTGGCAACATGGTTCATTTCAAAATACATGCAGAATTGATATAGAAATGCGCGCTATACCTCAACCAAAAATTGTATTGACTTTTCCGAAAAAAGAAGAAAGTGTGAAGAAAACGGGTTGTCCGATTTTGCTCAAATTGCCACAGTTTTTTTTTCTTCATTTGATTCTTCTTCATTGAATGCGAGCACGATATTCTAAAGGTTGGTTTCCCTTTAAATTTGACAGCCAATTTTATCTTAGAGCGGATTTTAGAGAGAGAGAGAGAGAAGTAAAGAGAATACGGTTTTAGGAGTTCGACATTAAATTCTGAATATTTACGCCTATATACACACTAAGGATAAAAGTGCAGTTTTGCACCCTTATGGTCAACCGCTGGTACAATAGCAGTATCCTCTATGCTGGAGATATATGGTGGAGATCCCCACTCTACAAGAGTACATATTCCCAACATGTAAGGGTACTACTATTACAGCAGCGGCTGCATCCCTGAGAGGTGCAAAACTGCACCCTAATTCTTAGTGTGCATAGATTCCTCATAGAGCCACTCCATATTCTGGAGCACGTACCTTTGGGAAAATAATTTTTCCGAAGGTTCAAAATCCGCGAGAAAAAAGTTTCACCCTGCATCCTTTTTTCAGAGTGTACAACACGAGGCCATTCCATGAAACTTTGTCAGCAACAAAATTAATAAGAGACAAATCCAGTGAAATCTTTGATTCTGATTGGCTTAAAACCATTGTCGCTGACTATTGTTATAGCAACTGTCGGAAAATCAGCTCTTGTCGCACTGACGAATTTTTATGAAATGGCCCCCAGAAGAGTTCCTACGCCGAGATGCCAACTTTTCCGGAATACGCTAGAGATGATTTTTTTTTCTAATGGATTCAAGGCTTTAAAGGGGAACCAACCCCTGGCATGCCTGGGATTATCGTGCTCTCATTGAATGAAGGAAAATCAGATTAACAAACTGTGAAAATTTGAGCAAAATCGGACAACCCATTCAAAAGTTATTACTTTTCAAAGTCACAGAGATATTACGATCTCTACCACTCATGGGGATCCGTGCGATCGGCAAATTCGACGGAATCCGTGACGTCATGTCGGACAACTCGTCATTCACTCTGTATAGAAATTTTCACATTTTGTCCCTTTTTTCGGAAAAGTCAACAAAATGCCAATTTTCGGTTGGGGTGTAGCATTTCTGTATTGATTCTGAATTTATTTTGAGAAGAACGATGTTGCAACCTTACTCTAAATTTTACATTAATCCATTTTTAAAAATTCAATGTACAAAGTGAATGAGGAGTTGTCCGACATGACGTCACAGATTTTGCAGAATTTGCCAATCGCACGGATCCCCATCAGCGATAGGGATCGTCATATCTGGAGGCGCCGTGGTGTAGTGGTCGCGACTCTCGCCTTTCAACTAGAGGGTCGTAGGTTCGAATCCTACCCAGGGCGTCAATTTCCTTCAGCAAGAAATTTATCCACATTGTGCTGCACTCAACCCAGGTGAGGTGAATGGGTACCTGGCAGGAATATTTATTCTTTG
>BQKZ01003249.1:9541-20676 GCA_036244855.1 Temnopleurus reevesii
TTCTTAAAGGCTGGGTCTAGGTCAGAAAATTCTTGATTTAGTTAAAAGCACAAAAATTCGACAAATACACTTCAAAAGGTTTGTAGTTATCTATTCTCCAATTTACTTCAAACTTTTTAAATTGATCTTTTCGTCTGCATTTTTCTGCTTTAAAAAAAAAAAAATCTGACCCACATCAAGTCTTTGAATACTTTTCTTTTTAAAATCATTATCAACACGATATAATCTATTTCCGAATAATTAAGTCAAACGCCAATTCATGCTCCTTTGTAATGCTATTTAAATCGGAGCCGAATTGTGATTGTTGTGTTCGCACAGTTCAATACACACCCTACGGCTCTATTGTCTAATGACCCACTTTGTTTGCAGAAAAGGTATATATCGTGTTTTTCCATTCGTTAATGTTTTATGTGAGGGCAAAATTTGAGGGTAAATATTCAATCGATTTTTTCAACGGAACAACACCGGAAAATTCCAATACAAATTGTCTGGTTGTTTAACATATTCAGCGTAAATAATCCAGAAGGATTGATAAAAAACACCCATTTAACTTCCTCAACAATAACGTTGGTTGCTCATAAAGACCGACTCTGCGTCGGTCCAACATTTTTTTGACAATTAAAAACGCTCCAGGGACACACGAAGACGCAGGCCATTCGATGCACTGACGTTCGGTGTACTCTCCTTGGGCGGAAGCTGAACGCCAGTCTACCGTCGGATCATCGTATATTGTGTGTTCAGGGAATATTTGTTTTCCAATAACGCTGAGTCGACGCAGGCTCAAAATGGAAAAGTGTGAATCAGCCTTAACATGTGTCATATTTTGAAAAAAATATACAAGAATATAGTGTCGGTCGGAATGCTTGATTTTTCAAATTCTTGTAACATATTTCATATGAAAAAGCACCGAGAGGGCTAAACATAATTATATCCCTTACACTAAGATCGTTGCATTGATAGTGTACAGGCGAGAAAAATGAATAGATTTGCTAAGAAACCGTTTGCCATTGAATAGTACCATTGAATAGTACCATGGAATAGTAATTTCTTCGTGCGCATGCGTCACAGTCAGCTAAACGAGATCTGCCCGCGCGCGAGAGAGACACTGCTTCCCATGCAGATACAGGGCACGGGAAACTTCTGGCGGGCTTCGTTCGCATGATGTGCTCAACGAGAAGACGAGCCAGAGACTAGAAAAACAATTTATCAGATTATCAAATTATCATTAAGACAAGGTAAGATTATTTAATCTGCTGCAATAGACTACTTTATTGTTAATGTTGTTGTTGTTAGAAGGGATATAAAAGTAATATACAATGACTTGATTCTCGGTACTGGCTAAAACTATTCGCACTCATGAGCATCAGATAGTATCATCCTCCCTCGGGCCGTTGGCCCTCGGGAGTATGGTACTATCCGATTTTCATTCGTGCGAATAGTTTTAACCAGAACCTCGAGAGTCATTGTATATTTCTATATTAATTAACTTCTCAAAGGAATATTCCATGTTGTAATCCCTAAAGGGAAACCCCTGCCTGGAATTATTGTGACAATTAAGATGTACAAATTTGTACCCTAGTTGATTGCAATTGATTGGGGGGCTGATCATAGCATTTTAAAAGATTCCTGGCAACCAAAAGAAAAAGAAAAAAGAAAAAAAAAAGGTCCTCAATTTTCTTCCATCAGTTTTCTTTTCCTAAAATTGTATGGTGATCGCCCGCCCCCTCAGCTCGTTATGAGTAGTTTTGAAACAAATTGATAAAAATTCTTTGTAACACGAAGTTCCATGTACCTACCCTGTTGACAAGCATATAAGTCTATTATATAACCACCTATATGTAATCTGTGCGTAAATGAATTCTTTTGGAAAACATGAATATTATTCAGATAATCTTCTCATGATATCTTCTTGAACTCGTAAGTCATCATTGATAGCAACACTGACGTGCGTAACCCAAATGCAATAAGGCTCTGATAAGTGACTTTGAAACAATTGAAAATATTTCTTTCGAACTATACATGAAGTTTATTCATATATTCATATTGCGTCTTGTATTGGCCCCCCAGTGACCAGTCTAATCTAAAGTGACAAAAGCAGCCTGTGTAACGCCACTATTGGTTATTGCGAAACAAATTAATAAACCATTTGTACATGAATTCATCTTGTTGTATCTTATTTAGCCCACGAGTGTGTGTAACTACAATATACATGATTGTGAAACAGAGGATGAATTTCTCTTTCATTAAGCATGAAAATTACAAAAACCAAAAAATAGTTGTATTGGTTAAACTTGAAAAGAAAACGAATAACTCGTTCGTTGTTTGCTTGGTTTTGCGATTCTCTGGAACAATAATACCTTATCATTAAATGTATTAGGAATTACATAATTCTTTTTATAGAAACGATGGTAATCAATTTTAATTTATTGTGCAATCATGAAATTCATTCAACTCAACAGTTCCACTGACATAAGTGATTATCATAAAGAAATGTTGGTCAGTTAAAATATAAGAATTTTCGGTAAGTTGACAAGAACGGAAGGATAAGAGTCGATATAAAATGTCTTAACCCATTGACTACAGAATTCTGTTCGCATAGACTTTGTAAAAGAACCACGCGAACCCATTAGTCAATGGCTTAAAGACCAGAGCTTGAGCAAAATCAACCAGGCTTCAATCGAGGGCTTGATATACATATAGCATAAATACAGATGACTGAAAGTCGAATTCTCTCTCGTTACCATAATAAAAAGCACTAAATATTATTTGTCCGCCCCCTGCCAAGATGGGAGCAATGCAGGGGGTGGAAATGTGATCACAATGGTGATGACGACATGTTGTGTGCCTTTGCCTCGTTTCACTTCATTGATTTACACAGTTTACTTATGTACCTGACAATAATAGATCTTACATGGATGCATAAAATCGCCTATAAATTATCAAGAATCTGTATCCAGTTAAAAATTATATATGATGTGCTTAGATAACTAATAAAAGATAGACCTGGGTATAGTGGTATGCACATCCTATCAATTATATTGCATGAATCGGGCCGAAAACACCTAATAGTTCGATCACTTTTCAACAGAATTTGCCGGTATCGCTAATTTATTCACCAATCAGCACTTCCATTGTTCATTGAATCTGCACCTCCTAGGAATTTCTATTCATCCCCCGCTTGTCATGCTTGTACGCGCTATTCATCACGATCGCCTCATTATTTATTTTACATTCTTGCCAGATTATCTTGCTCTGTGATTTCTGCCCTCAATAAATTACGACAGCTCGTTTCAAGAGTGAAAATCAAGTTTATAATTTAAATCACGTTTTAAGGAATTTTATTTGACGGAGTATCATAAATTTTAATTATACCAACTCAATCACTCTCTGAGCTCATCTTCCTTCAATTTTCAGACAGATACGAGCTTTAATTTTTGTGTTCTTGGAGATTTTGTGTATCAATGTAGGGACTATTTTCGTCATATACATAAGTAAACTGTGTAAATCACTGAAGTGAATCAAGACAGCGGCACATAACATGTCGTCATCAAGTTTTTCCTCCCCCACAAAGTTATTGACCCCGGCCGTGTTTGGAAGGGGGTGGACACAAAGTTTTAATATGAATATGTGCAATAGCGAACTTGAATGTAATTTTCAATCATCTATACCTGTATTCTCCGTCAACTTAGTTCTCGATTGAGGCATAATGTAGGCATGTGCGAATTCGGTCAGGCTGAGGACTTTGAAATTAACAAGAAAAAAAAACGGGTTCATTTTCCCAACTATGTAAGAAAATTTCATATTACGTCATTCAACGATCATTTTTGCCTCATTCAAGAATTCATATTTTGTTGTTGAAAAGGTGGATTTGGCCCCGACTTTGGATATATTATTATTATCATTATTACCAAGGAATTTAATTCCCTGTTATTACTAAATCTTGTCGTGTACTACTAGCTCCAATTTTCGAGCAACAATCGAAGCGCGTGTAACCCCATTGTCGGCGGATGTGCAAAAGTTGAATAAACTTCGTTGCAAATGAATATGAATATGATTCATTTACCCATCTTATCGTATCTTGTATCAGCTCCAATAATTGTTTTATTTTCCATTCATAATTGATAACACATATATATCAAATACAAAACAACCATGAACAAATGTTATCGTACCTCTTAATATCATCTGACATAGCATAGAAATAGTAAGATAATACGTGATATCAAAATGTTAGATTTTGTTTTAATAATAATTTTGTTCAATTCATTATTTCAATTCATAAATGTGGTGATCGATTATCATATATTGATCATTCATTATCGATTATTGCTTATTCGCCAGGTCAAATGGTTCATTGTGTTATTAAAACTCAATCCCCGATTTATATTTCATTTATGTTAACAAAACTTTAAATCTGATCATACTTATATAGTGTACACAGTTCACAGATTTTCGTCCTTATCTTGCCTCAAATTTAACCTCGAACGAGGAAACAATTTGTTTCATTGTATACGCATCTTAATTCTTGCTATTCTCTGCATTTGTAAATTTGTTATTTGCTTCTTCATTTATTTCCATACTCTTTCGGAAGTATTTTTCATTTCTGCCCATCTTGATGATCTCTAAAGCTAATGAATATTTCTATTATTATATATTTTCAACTCAGGTTAAAATTGTAATAGTTTGTTTATGTTGTAGGGCCTCTAAGGACAACAATCATTTATTTATATTTATTATATTTACCAGGTTAACCCAATGGGGGCCCTAGAACACTTTAAAATATATACAGTTAAAAAAAATAAGGCAAAATACAACAAATATAATTTATCGCAACATAAGATTGGAGTTGAAAAAGGAAAAGATGCAAAAGCAGCATTTAAATCACTGATGGTTTCATACAACTAGAATACTAACACGATATGAACTATTTTCGAAAAGTTAAGTCGAATGCAATTTCAATGGTCCTTATTAATGCTGTAGAAATCGGAACCGACTTGTCATTGTTGTGTCCGTACAGTTGAATACACGGTGTACGGGTCTATTGTCTCCGTTCGACTTAACTTTTCGAAAATAGTTTCTATCGTGTTTACTATATAGTCAAACCAAAGTTTCCAGACGATATATGGATAACAAAATATGTAAAATGAGTTAGTATCAAAAGGTATAATATATCTAAGATTGTGGCCAACGGCCCACAAAGGGGTACACGCAGAGCTGCTGTCGGATGCTATGAAAAAATCACAGGCTCTACCGGATGGGACTCGAACCCCATACGAGTGAGATCGTGCCCTAAAGTTGCAGTAATTTGTACCTAGGTTATATAAGTTACTTTATGTTTTCCATATCGAAAAAGCTGTGCTTCACTGGGGTCCCAAACGTAGCACCACATAATTATGCCAAAGTTGCCAGTTAAAGGTTGCCCATCACGTATGGAAATGATAAATTCGAAAAATCATGAATTTTCAAATGTTTAAAAGGCAACTTTGCTGAAATCTTCACAGTTTGTTCATCTTATTTTTCATCACTAAAGATGATATCATCGTTGTGAGAGTGAAATTCCCCTTTCGCCACAGCGAATGACAATGTGTATATTATCATTTCACACCCGCATTCTATAATTGAATTCTTGTTATAAATATTCAATAAAAAATGGGCATTTCAGACGTAATATTGAACAAAAATATATTTGTACCCAAGCTTCTTTGTACCTTGTTTATAGAATTAATTTCATTTATGGGCGGGGCTTTTAAAGCAGAGTTTGTTTCGATTGATTGATTTTCTCTTCCGGGGGATTTTTATGAGCCATCTTTTCATTTTATAAATATTTCCATACAACAGTACAACCCACATGGCTATGAATATTCATAAGTTTATTTATAAAAACATGTAACTCCCACGCAATATTGTACAGCGCCCACATGCGGAAATAGATTTCTTATGAACCATCCAGTTGTTGTACAAGCGCGCTGCTACCGCTTTAGTTGCGTGTGCACTAGGCGTTGTTAACCATGCATTTCATTCGCTTAATTTACCTCGGGAAGTTTCAAATTCTTTATTTTGATTGTTTTCTATTGTTCCATGGTATATTTCGTCTAGATTTTGTAGGCGGGTACATTTGAATGTGGATAGAAAAAAATAGGATAAAAATGGCAAGAAGTCTTCAGTTTTGGAAACGTTTGGATAGTTACTTGTTTGGAGCACAATCGCAGATATTTCTTCTTCTTCTTCGTGGTAGTCTGCCTCCTTCATCATTGAAGTTTCTTGCAGAGCAATTGAAATTAGTTGTATGTGTCATACCCGTACGGTGCATGTGCCAATATTTACATGGTGCAAGTAAACATCGCCTGAAATCTGAATACTACAATAGCTTCATACCGTCGGATCCAAACATTCTTACACCTTCTATCAATAATCGGAATATTTTTTCAAGGTAAGCAATACCATTTTTTTTGCGATTTCATTTATTTCCAAAAGGGATACAGTAGATTCATTCTCCTAAATATAGGTAGAGTGCACGGTCTGAATTCAAGCTGACCGTTATGCTTTGTTGAAGTCTGCAGGCTAAGACTACTGGATATTTTGGTGTTGCAATTGTGCAGTATATCCATAGTCTCTGTTCTGAGACTGCATCACTTAATAAGTATGTTTGTAAAGGTCATGTGTGGCTCAGTGGTAGAGCGTCTGCCCCATGAACGGAAGGTCGTGGGTTCGATCCCCGGCCGAGTCATACAAACAGACTTATAGAAATGGGACTATCTGCCTTCTTGCCAGGCGCTCGGCATTTAAGAAAGGAGAAGGGTAATAATAACTTTGTTATGCAGGGCCCACTGGAAGAGCAGCTAACTTACAGCTGAATGTGGCTACCCTGGGTAAATAAGACATTATTATTATTATTATTTTAAAGGTCAAATACAGTTTTCGTAAAGTTTAAGAATTGTGAACTTTACTTGATATTTATTTACACCCACCTGACACCTTATCAAGATGCATGCTCATAAGTCAAAAGGAGGTTTTCCTGCTGGAAGCGTAGGGAACAAATTCCAGTCATCAGCGATAAAC
Source organism: Temnopleurus reevesii (assembly GCA_036244855.1). Classification (NCBI taxonomy): domain Eukaryota; kingdom Metazoa; phylum Echinodermata; class Echinoidea; order Temnopleuroida; family Temnopleuridae; genus Temnopleurus; species Temnopleurus reevesii. The sequence goes on from BQKZ01003249.1 coordinate 16,601, forward strand.
CTGAAACTCAACTAGTCTGAACAGTTAGGTAGATCATTATTATAAATAGTTTTGGCCTTAACAAGACCATTGTGGTACGCCACATGATGTGGCGTTCCTTGAAGAATTCACTTCTTCATAATCAATAAATATTGACCTTCTTAAAAGATAATATTTCCAGTTCCAGTGGTAGTCCCCTTATTCCATAACATTTAAAGATAGAAGCTACTTTTGCGAGCTAAAATCTGACATTCCAAGAATTTAGTGTTACTTAGGTATACATGACCATAATCTATCGCCAATCAAGTAAGCTCGAAGATGGCTACAATATATGTATTTCAAGCTATTTTAACAATACTAGACTTTTGCAGCCGGCCAATTATCTCACTGTGCGTTCAAAATTCAAAACGGTCGTTGACCGCTCGTTGACCAATATAGCGCAAAAGTCTCTCTCAGTGCGCATTCCGCATGGTGTGGCAGTGTATTGAAGTGCGTACTGTACGTGCTCTTTACAGGGTTGTGTGTGTGTGTGTGGTAATGCGCTAGGAGTATCACATTAGTGTTGATGTGAAGATGAATTATTATAGAATGGATTTTTATTTAAATTAAATATTCTGGACTACATTCGACCAAAATACTTCATAGATGTTATTATTTCGACATATGCGAGGTATCCAACAAGTTATAAGCATAACCGTAATGTGTGCAAATGTAGTTTTCTATACCTTTCAGCTTCCAAACAAAATTGAATGGTCGATAGTATCAAATGCTGTATTGAAATCTAAAAATATTTATGTACTTTACCCTCATCAATTGATTTTACAACACAATTAATTACATTTGTAAGAGACCGCTTTGTATTGTATTGTTTCCGAAAGCCATACTGATTTTTGGCATAAGATATCATTTCTCTCAAGATACGATAGTAACCATACATTCACTAGTTTTTAAAACACTTTTGGTCAGGCAATAGTTACAATTGCAAAAGATAAGTCCTCGACAATAATGTGTTTTTATCATTCACAGATGAACAAAATCATCGCAGTCCTCTTGATCATGGTTACTATGGCAACCGTCTCCATCCAAGCAAAACCTGTTGAGGAGCACAGGGTCAGACGGTCGACGTGCTCCCACCGTCAAGTCCAAGCCTTCACAGAAACATGTGCAAATCCCACGAATAACCCGCCGACTAGTCCACTGACTAACTCAGTACCAGAAGGTGCCACGGATAAATGCAGTTCGACACCGGGATCTGTTCAGTTAACTGATCGGTAAATCAAGTTAATATTACAAGACAAGTCTACCCCAAAATAATAATCTTTAAAAGGAGCAGACAGATTTGGTGAACAGAACATTTTATTGATTGATTGAATTTTTTTCTCAATATTAAAAACATAATTTATACAATTTAAAATACAGCGGATAACCCACATTCAGCCAGGGGAGCTGGAATATTAGACAAGTAATAGACAAAAACTTATGAACTTTTAAATATTGGAAAAAAATTGGCGAATTGTTTTTTTTTTTATTCCAGGTCCCTTAAGGATAGCAGTTTTTATAACTGATGAGGCTACCCTGTATATATAAATAAAAGTGAAATAAAATAAATAAATAAGATAAATCATTGAAAATGTGTATTCGTGTTGCCAATGTATGACATCATTGGTGCGCTACTAGCCATCATTTTGTGCTTATATATCTATGGTGAACATTTCATCATTTTATAGAAAAATACAAACATGCAAATAGGGGAGCTACATATCTATCATTAAAATTCTGGGGAAATTATAAATCTGGGGAAAGGAGCATTTTATATCACTAAAATGAATATAATAAATGGTCAATTGTGCATCTATGACGTCATCAGTTACAATTTTGTCTAAAAACTGAAACATTCTTAACTTTCTTATGAGTTGTCAGATTTTTCTCAAACTTTTTTTGTTCTTATCATCTGATTTTTGTGCTCATGTTGAAGAAATATCTTTTTTTGGGGGTAGACTCTTCTTTTAATATCAGATTTACAGTAAAATTGCATGCTTATATGCAGTAGACATGTGCTTATAAATGTCAGAAGTTAGGTTCTCACTTAATTTTAGAGTCGAACCCTGAGGTTTCCATGTTTCAGAAACTATAAACAGAAATACGGAAACTTAAACGTGCTGCGCGAATGCGAGATTTTCAATTAGCCAAGGCGCCTTGTATATACTGGTCGAAAATTATCATTATTATTATCATCATCATCATTATTATAATGAATGATAATGATAATAACAATAGTAATAATAATGATAATAATAATGATAATAATAACAATAATAATAATAATAATAATAATAATAATAATAATAATAATAATTATTATTATTATTATTATGATAACCTTAATGGTAATAATAATTATAATAATGATATTTATGACAATCTATTCATAATCAGTCTGTCCTCCATTTCATAACACTTATTATTTCTTTTCAATTTCATTCTAATGCAGTATTCCTTCACAGCTCAATAAAGTCGCCAGTTGTACGCCTGTCGATATAAATCAGGGAACATGTGTGTTGGAGTATTACAATGTCCCGGTTTTCCGTAAAGATGACAACTACTACAGGCAGGAATATGTAGCGATCCCAGTCGCATGCAAGTACTATCCGTTTTTGAGTTCCAGTTCGTAATTACAAATGTTAGATTTTGGGGTGTTGTTCAAAATCAACTGCAAATAAACTGCACACTGCAACGCGCATTTTCATTCGCACATGGTATGCATGGTATTTGCATTAAACAAGACGCCCATGAAACAATGATTTTTGATTGGCGCGTTCCGATCAACGGCAACTTGCAATCAATTACAACTTTGGAACAACACCCCCTAGTGTGTTATAAAGATTTGTTGCCATATACTCGATATAAACTACAGTCAAACCTGTCTATAGTGGCCTGCCAAGGGAAACAGAAAAAGTGGCCACTGTAAACAGGTGACCTCTATAGACAGGTTCCATGACATGCATTTTCATCTGGAGGTGAGCTATTATTTCAAACTATTATCAGATGACTTTTACATTTATAGATACTGCGTGATCATATCCATTAAATGCTCACACAAAAGCATTACACACATCTGTACTTTCCAAAACGTTCCGCGGTGCATGTTTTTTTTTTTTTTTTTTACAATTTGGTCATATTTAGCTTGGCGGGAATTTTTCTTTCCTAAATATTGTGTGTATCAGAGTTCCTTTAATGATATGATTGTAGGTGTATCATCGTATTCAAAATATCTTGTTGGATGAAATTATTACAGTGTACGAATAGAATGAAACGTGGATTGTGTTAATATGCGTTGTATTCTCCCAAAGTATATAATTGTTCAATTATTCAGCACTGCTAGGGAGCGAATCTATGCATTGTGTAGATTTGCTGGCCGGCTACAGCTTATCAATTAGATAATTAGAAATTAAAAAAACAACCAATTCAATTTGATCTTTCTGATCACTTAACAACCACACGGTAGGATTGCTCCGATGTATTCAGTTGTATGTATTTAAAAAATCAAATTCAATTAACACATTAACATGTTGATATCATTCGAAGTACATCTTATTATTTACTTATTTATATTGTAGATTATACTCGTTTTATTTAATGTCAACAAGGCACTGCATTTTTTATATTACTATTGTTCTAAGTCAGAGAAAGCATGTTTAAAACATATTTTGACATGCAAGTGACATATGAATACTGATCATGATAATGTTATGTATACTACATTTTGTGCGTACATCAATGATTTGTGTCATAAGGTTTATAAGGCTTTAAAGTTAACCTGCATTTATATCTTATATCATTAGGTTATAATGCATGAGCGCCTGTTTAAATCTCTTATGTTAAGAGAAATTACATTTTGAAAATACCTAGTTGAAAAAAATGTTATGAATTACCTTTAGGACGACTGTGTGTTTGTATACATAGGTATTAATTTATGAAGTCAAATATTTTTCCTTAGCTTATCGTATAAGCTGCAAATATAACGAAAAACTTTTCTACAATGATAATGATAATGATGTAGCTACTGTGTAGCCAAAACCATGGTCAGAACAATCATG
>BQKZ01003249.1:29470-42293 GCA_036244855.1 Temnopleurus reevesii
CCCCCCCCCCCCCCGGTAGATCCGCCACTGGGTGGCTTTTACTAAACCTGTAAAACGTAAGTGTAATTTGTGAAACTTAATATATGATTTATGAATTTTGACATCAATAAACATAAATTGAAAAAGATATTAGAAGTACCACATTTAAAGAAATGTTTTAGGTAATTTATGTGTTCTATACCTTATATTATTATTGAGGTTCAATGCATGTATAAGCTTACAGATTTTTTTTAATTTAACTAAATCCATTTTAGACTGATGTGAGATAAAATTTATGACGTCTACAAGCATCATGAGCAATGAAAATCGCATATTACTACTCATCAAAAATAAATATGTAGATGAAATTTTGAAGAAAAAAAAAGTCTGTACAAACTAGAAGCTAGACAGTGGACACACGGTGCAAACACGGCGATACACCTTGGCAACATGCTGTCTACACGATAGTATACGGTGTCTACACGATGATACACGGTGTCTACACGATGACACACGGTGTCTATACGATGATACATGGTCGCTACACGGAGTCAAGAAGGAAAAGTTTGGACCGTGTTGGCTGGTTCTAAAAATTGTGCAGGTGTTTTCACTTTTCGTTAACACGGTTGAACCCGGATGACGAAGGAAGCAAACAAGGTGTCTACACGATGCAACACGGTTCATCACGGAACGATGAACCGTGTTCATCCTTGTTGCTTACCGTGTATGTGTGAAGGGCGCTTTAATGGCGGTTCTGGGCGGTGACAAGAATTCATCACCGCTCGTAACCGTTCACCGCCGTTTAACATAAGTTCGCCTCCGCTAAAACACCGCAGGTTTCCGCTGGACCTGGTCCTTCCTACCACTCTGAAAGTTTTGAGCTGCACAAAATATTGAGAGCGGAAAGAAGCGAGGGGGCTTACCGCTCTGGCATGTTCATGGTCGCTCCGACACCGCCTGGCACGTACCGCTATAGACGGTGGTTAGTTGACGCCTGGATCCGCTAGGCCAACGCAAAAAATCTTCATTGCTCCCCACTGAGACCCCAAACAACAAAGCAATCGCATTTTTTTTTTAAATGATGAATAATGATCAATGAAAAATAAGATTATTTATAAATTATTGACCAAGAATTAAAATTTTCAGGAAATGAAGATAGTGGAATATGATGATTTAATTTGTTGAAAATATCGTTTATAAATCCTGACTAAAAGGTTAATGTGGCATCAGAAGTTGCATTTCTCAAGAGAGGGCGATTTCATTCTAAACTATTAAAGCACCAACGAATGAAAGAAATTGCTTTCACAATTTATGCCCTTGATTCTTATAACTGAAGTTTTGCATTTGGTCTTGAAATTGCTTAAAATTGGGTTTGATTTTTCAAGTAAGTTATCATTTCGCTTTTCAGCAAGTTTTTTTAAATCTGTCATCGTTGCTAACCAACTTGATTAAATTTTTTATTTGTTTCACATTCCACAAATATATAATATTCACCTTAAACTCAACAAATTAAACATAATGACCAAAGTAACAATTACTATTTGACATAGAAATGCAATCACGTGAAATATGAGGAACCTATTAAAAAGCATTGAAATAATTCTTGCCTTATCCCAACATGGACAACTACTGATTGACATTGTTTTACCGAGAAGCTGTGAAAAAAATCTCACAGACATTCTCGGGTAGAAATCGCATTAAAAAAAGCATAGCTTGTAGAACCTAAACAACTTAAAAAGCATAGCTTGTACCCATGTTCAAGATAAATTACCGTCTGTTTTTATAAACACATCTTGTGTGCTTTTGGAACAGCTGGTCAATACATTGCAACAATATTCAAAGAAAGGTATATCTGATAGCGATCTGTTGAGCAACGTAGCCCAAAGGGATATGCCTTAAACAAACTCTAACCCTAATAGAGCCACCAAAATTTGCAGTCAAATTTGGGAAAAATCAAAATTAATAATGCAAATTTATGCATAAAATGACACTTTATACTGGCAGTAGTTCACAAAATATAAGTCCTGTAAAACTATTTTTGTGTGAATGTTCATAAGAAAATTCTTTACTCCACTTAAAAAAAAATGAATTAATCCCGACAAGTTTCAAATCTTTTTCTTTTTTCTTTTATTCCTTATATGTTTTCTTGTTTTTTGACATTTTGTTTTTCATTGTTGTTTTCTTTCATTGGAATTGTATTGCTGAACCAATTAGAACCATAAATATGCCATAACCATCCCATAAACGGAAGGATATCAATGTATTTATCAATATTTACTGAAAACATAATATGCATTGACTTTGTAGACTAAATTGTGATTTTGAGCCATTTTGAGCTTGATGATTTTCTTTCAAGTGGGCATGGCTTTTTAGGGTTAAATTTTCGGCGAACCAAAGCACGCTCTGCGTTGACCTAGCGGATCCAAGCGGCCACAAACTTGCGTCTAGCGGTGCCAGGGCGGTGTTTTAGCGGTTGTGAACTTTGCCAGAGCGAAAATTACCCTCTCCTTATCGCTCGCAATCTTTTGTGTGGCTCAAAACCTTTTGCATTTTGGAGCGGAACTAGGGACCATGAAAGATTGGAGAGCTGATCCAGCGGTGCTTTAGTGGATTCCAACTTATGTTAAGCGATGATGAACGGTTACGAGCGGTATTGAATTTTTGTCTCCGCTAAAGGACCGCTACAGCTCCGCTCGGCCGGTGTGACCACACCTTTAAGAAGACGAAAACATGAAAAATGGAACTATTACTCCCTGATAAAATGGAACAATTTCTCTTTGATAAAAATACAACTAGAAGATGAGACAATGCATTTCAGCATATTCAGGACCAGACCAGGTTAAGACTAAGACAGTGTGCCATTGACAGATCAGTCATTGAGTTGATGAGAAGTGCTAGGTGCGATAGAAAGAACTGGCAACAAAATGTCTGTTGAGCATGTCAGTTTTCTTTTCCTAAAATTTCATGGGGATCGCCCGCCCCCTCCGCTCGTTATGAGTAGTTTTGAAACAAATTTATAAAAATTCTTTGTAACACGAAGTTTCATGTACCTACCCTGTTGACAAGCATACAAGTCTATTATATAACCACCTATATGTAACCTGTGCGTAAATGAATTCCTTTGGAAAACATGATTATTATTCAGATAATCATTTCATGATGTCTTCTTGACATCATAAGTCCTCACTGATAGCAACACTGACGCGTGTAAAGCCCTGGTCACATAGGCCCCGGAAGCAACACGATTCACCCCGACTCTTGTTGATTCACAGTTAACTGCCTCAGGACGGGGTGAATCGTGTTGCTTCCGGGGTCCTATGTGACCGGGGCTTAACCCAAATACAAGATTGCAATGATGAGTGACTTTGAGACAATAGAAAATTCTTCTTTCGAACTGTACATGAAATTCATTCATGTATTCATATCGCGGTCTCGTATTGCCCCCAGTGACCAGTCTAATCTTATGTGACAAAAGTAGACTGTGAAACGTCACTATTGATTATTGTGAAACAAATTAATAAACCATTTGTACATGTACTCATCTTGTTGTATCTTATTTAGCCCACGATGATGTGTAACTACAATATAAATGATTGTGAAACAGAGGATGAATTTCTCTTTCATTAAGCATGAAAATTACAAAAACCAAAAAATAGTTGTATTGGTTAAACATGAAATTAAAACGAATAACTCGTTCGTTGTTTGCTTGGTTTTGCGTTTCTCTGGAACAATACCTTATCATTAAATTTATTAGAAATTACATAATTATTTTTATAGAAACGATGGTAATCAATTTTAATTTATTGTGCAATCATGAAATTCATTCACCCCAACAGCTCCACTGACATAACTGATTATCATAAAGAAATTTTGGTTCGTTTAAATATAAGAATTGTTGGAAGGTTTACAAGAACGGAAGGATAAGAGTCCATATAAAATGTCTTAACCCATTGACTACAGAATTATGTTCGCATAGACTTTGTAAAAGGACCACACGAATCCAGTAGTCAATGGCTTAAAGACCAGAGCTTGAGCAAAATCAACCAGGCTTCAATCGAGGGCTTGATATACATATAGCATAAATACAGATGACTGAAAGTCGAATTCTCTCTCGTTACCATAATAAAAAGCACTGAATATTATTTGTCCGCCCCCTCCCAAGACGGGAGCAATACAGGGGGTGGAAATGTGATCACAATGGTGATGACGTCATGTTGTGTGCCTTTGCCTCGTTTCACTTCATTGATTTACACATTGATTTACTTATGTACCTGACAATAATAGATCTTATCATGGATGCATAAAATCGCCTATAAATTATCAAGAACCTGTATCCAGTTAAAAATTATATATGATGTGCTTAGATAACTATTGAAAGATAGACCTGGGTATAGTTGTATGCACATCCTATCAATCATATTACATAAATCGGGCCGAAAACACATAATAGTGCGATCACTTTTCAACAGAATTTGCCGGTATCGCTAATTTATTCACCAATCAGCACTACCATTGTTCACTGAATCTGCACCTCCTGGGAATTCTATTCATCCCCCGCTTGTCATGCTTGTACGCGCTATTCATCACGATCGCTTCATTATTTACTTTACATTCTTGACAGATTATCTTGCTCTGTCATTTCTGCCCTGAATAAATTACGACAGCTCGTTTCAAGAGTGAAAATCAAGTTTACAATTTAAATCACGTTTTAAGGAATTTTATTTGACGGAGTATCATAAATGTTAATTATACAAACTCTTTCACTATCTGAGCTCATCCTTCTTCAATTTTCAGACAAATACGAGTTTTAATTGTTGTGTTCTTGGAGATTTTGTGTATCAATGTAGGGAATATTTTCGTCATATACATAGTAAACTGTGTAAATCACTGAAGTGAATCAAGACAGCGGCACACAACATGTCGTCATCAAGTTTTTCCTCCCCGACAAAGTTATTGACCCCGGCCGTGTTTGGGAGGGGGTGGACACAAAGTTTTAATATGAATATGTGCAATAGCGAACTTGAATGTAATTTTCAATCATCTGTACCTGTATTCTCCGTCAACTTAGTTCTCGATTGAGGCATAATGTAGGCATGTGCGAATTCGGTCAGGCTGAGGACTTTAAAATTAACAAGAAAAAAAAACGGGTTCATTTTCCCAACTATGTAAGAAAATTTCATATTACGTCATTCAACGATCATTTTTGCCTCATTCAAGAATTCATATTTTGTTGTTGAAAAGGTGGATTTGGCGCCGAATTTGGATATATTATTATCATTATTACCAAGGAATTTAATTCCCTGTTATTACTTATCTTGTCGTGTAATACTAGCTCCAATTTTCAAGCAACAAGCGAAGCGCGTGTAACCCCATGTCGGTGGATGCGAAACATTTGAATAAATTTCGTTGCAAATAAATATGAATATCATTCATTTACCTATCTTATCGTATTTTGTATCAGCTCCAATAGTTGTTTTATTTTCCATTCATAATTGCTAACACATTATATCAAATACAAAACAACCATGAACAAAATGTTATCGTACCTTTTCATATTATCTCACATAGCATAGAAATAGTAAAATGATACGTGATATCAAAATGTTACCTTTTGTTTGAATTTTGGTTGAATTTTGTTCAATTCATTATTTCAATTCATAAATATGGTGATCGATTATTAGATATTGATCATTGATTATCGATTATTGCTTATTCGCCAGATCAAATGATTCATTGTGTTATTAAAACTCAATCCCCAATTTATATTTCATTTATGTAAAACTGTTATTTGCTTCTTCATTTCCATACTCTTTCGGATGTATTTTTCTTTTCTGCCCACCTTGACGATCTCTAAAGCTAATGAGTATTATATTTTCAATTCAGGTTAAAATTGTAATTGTTTGTTTATGTTGTAGGGCCTCCAAGGACAACAATCATTTATTTTTATTTCTTATATTTACCAGGTTAACCCAATCAACAAGATGTTATCTTCCGTGGGGGCCCTAGAACACTTTAAAATATATACAGTTAAACAAAAAATAAGGCAAAATACAACGCAATATAAGATTGGAGTTGCAAAAGGAAAAGATGCAAAAGCAGCATTTCAATCACTGATCGTTTCATACAACTAGAATACTAACACGATATGAACTATTTTCGAAAAGTTAAGTCGAACGCAATTTCCTTAGTAATGCTGTAGAAATCGGAACCGACTTGTCATTGTTGTGTCCGTACAGTTGAATACACGGTGTACGGGTCTATTGTCTCCGTTCGACATAACTTTTCGAAAATAGTTTCTATCGTGTTTACTGTATAGTCAAACCAAAGTTTCCAGACGATATATGGATAACAAAACATGTAAAATGAGTTAGAATCAAAAGGTATAATATATCTAAGATTTTGGCCAACGGCCCACAAAGGGGTACACGCAGAACGGATGTTATGAAAAAATCACAGGCTGTACCGGATGGGACTCGAACCCCAAACCTCTGGAGATACGAGTGAGATCATGCCCTAAATTTGCAGTAGTTTGTACATAAATTATTTAAAGGTATAGATTCGTAATGACCAGGATGCAGAAAGTGATGTTAAACGAGCTGATATATTCACAAGTTGCTTTACATGCCTAAATATATCTATGGATATTAGGAGTACATTTTTGCTCGTATTCTGTGTATTTTACGTCCAACAGGTCAATCCGCCATTGTTCCTATACGGTGTTCTAAGTGCTTTAGAGCGGAGGAGTGTCGGCCTGAAATGGGCGGTGCGATCGGTGGTATTGTCTGCGGTGTGTGAGTTCGCGTTCATTTTGTACGTGAAGCATGTTCTGTCAGGAAGTACGACCGCAGCAGGTCGTTTTATTTTGCGATAATTAAGCCATTTCTAGATCGATTTCATTCAAACAAACTATGAACATGCTCTAATTTACTATTGAAAAACTGCATTATGGTAATAATTTTACTGCAGCTCGCAAACTAGTTAAATATCTGAAGCGCCCTCCTCCCAAAACTGGTCTTTCGCTTTAAGTTACTTCATGTTTCCATAATAATCATAGCGTTAATGTGAAGGGGTACGTCAAAAAAGCTCTGCTTCACTGGGGTCCCAAACGTTGCACCACATAATTATGCCAAAGTTGCCATTTAAAGGTTGCCCATTACGTATGGAAATGATAAATTCGAAAAATCATGAATTTTCAAATGTTTAAAAGGCAACTTTGCTCAAATCTTCACAGTTTGTTCATCATATTTTTCATAACTAAAGATGATATCATCGTTGTGAGAGTGAAATTCCCCTTTCGCCACAGCGAATGACAATGTGTATATTATCATTTCACACCTGCACTCTATAATTGAATTCTTGTTATGAATATTCAATAAAAAAAAATGGGTATTTCAGACCTAATATTGAACAAAAATATATTTGTACCCAAGCTTCTTTGTACCTTGTTTATAGAATTAATTTCATTTATGGGCGGGGCTTTTAAAGCAGAGTTTGTTTCGATTGGTTGATTTTCTCTTCCGGGGGATTTTTATGAGCCATCTTTTCATTTTATAAATATTTCCATACAACAGTACAACCCACATGGCTATGAATATTCATAAGTTTATTTATAAAAACCTGTATCTCCCACGCAATATTGTACAGCGCCCACATGCGGAAATAGATTTCTTATGAACCATCCAGTTGTTGTACAAGCGCGCTGCTACCGCTTTAGTTGCGTGTGCACTAGGCGTTGTTAACCATGCATTTCATTCGCTTAATTTACCTCGGCGGGGAAGTTTCAAATTCTTTATTTTGCTTGTTTTCTATTGTTCCATGGTATATTTCGTCTAGATTTTGTAGGCGGGTCCATTTGAATGTGGATAGAAATAAATAGGATAAACATGGCAAGAAGTCTTCAGTTTTGGAAACGTTTGGATCGTTACTTGTTTGGAGCACAATCGCAGATATTTCTTCTTCTTCTTCGTGGTAGTCTGCCTCCTTCATCATTGAAGTTTCTTGCAGAGCAATTGAAATTAGTTGTATGTGTCATACCCGTACGGTGCATGTGCCAATATTTACATGGTGCAAGTAAAAATCGCCTGAAATCTGTATACTACAATCGCTTTAAAGCATTGGATACAAAATTTCTTGCACATTCGATCAATTATTATAAACGGAATATTTTGTCAAGGTAAGCAATAACATCTCTCTTTTTTTTTGCGAATTCATTTATTTCCAAGTGTCAAGCTGGTGTCAAGCTGACTGTTATGCTTTGTTGAAGTCTGCAGGCTAAGACTACTGGATTTTTTGGTGTTGCAATTGTGCAGTATATCCATAGTCTCTGTTCTGAGACTGCATCACTTAATAATTATGTTGGTAAAGGTCAAATACAGTTTTTGTGAAGTTTAAGAAGTGATATCTATTTACACCCACCTGCTACCTTATCAAGATGCATGCTCATAAGTCAAAAGGAGGTTTTCCTGCTGGAAGCGTAGGGAACAAATTCGAGTCATCAGCGAAAAACCTGAAACTGAACTAGTCTGAACAGTGATAGGTAGATCATTATTAGAAATAGTTTTGGCCTTAAAACGACCCTTGTGGTACGCCACATGATGTGGCGTTCCTTGAAGAATCCATTTCTCCATAGTCAATAAATATTGACCTTCGTAAAAGATAATATCTCCAGTTCCAGTGGCAGTCCCCTTATTCCATAACATTTAAAGATAGAATACTACTTTTGCGATCTAAAATCTGACATTCCAAGAATTTAGTGTTATGATAAAGGGTATAAATGACCATAATCTATCGCCAATCAAGAAAGCTCGAAGATGGCTATAAAATATATGTATTTCAAGCTATTTAAACAATACTTGACTTTCGCAGCCGGCCAATTATCTCACTGTGCGTTCAAAATTCAAAACGGTCGTTGACCGCTCGTTGCCCAATATAGCGCAAAAGTCTCTCTCAGTGGGCATTCCGCATTGTGTGGCAGTGTATTGAAGTGCGTACTGTACGTGCTCTTTACAGGGTTGTGTGTGTTTGTGGTAATGCGCTAGGAGTATCACATTACCGTTGGTGTGAAGATGAATTATGATAGAATAGATTTTTATTTGAATTAAATATTCTGGACTACATTCGACCAAAATACTTCATAGAGGTTATTATTTAGACATTAGTCCAGTTGAGGACTGAGTGTTCTGATAGCACCCATCTCTGCATATTCACTTACACTGTACACACAGGGACTGCACAGCACTCAACCACAGAGTCCTTACATAACCCTCTAATATGTATACTCCTCTGATTGCGCCTTGAGTGCTGTGCAGTCCCTGTGTGTACAGTGTAAATGAATATGCAGAGGTGGGTGATATCAGAACACTCAGTCCTCAACTGGACTATTTGGACATATGCGAGGTATCCAACAAGTTATAAGCATAACCGTAATGTGTGCAAATGTAGTTTTCTACCTTTCAGCTTCCACATAAAATTGAATGGTCGATAGTATCAAACGCTTTATTGAAATCTAGGAATATTCATATTGGTACTTTCCCTCATCAATTGATTTTACAACACAATTTATTACATTTTAAGAGACCGCTTTGTATTGTATTGTTTCCGAAAGCCATACTGATTTTTGGCATAAGATATCATTTCTCTCAAGATACGATAGTAACCATACATTCACTAGTTTTTAAAACACTTTTGATCAGGCAATAGTTACAATAGCAAAAGATAAGTCCTCGACGATGATTGTGTTTTTATCATTCACAGATGAACAAAATCATCGCAGTCCTCTTGCTCATGGTTACTATGGCAACCGTCTCCATCCAAGCAAAACCTGTTGAGGAGCACAGAGTCAGACGGTCGATGTGCACCCAAGCCCTCACCATCACAGAAACATGTGTAGATTCCGAGGCTGACACGCCGGCTAGTCCACTGCCTAACTCAGCACCAGAAGGTGCCACGAATAAATGCAGTTCGACAACGGGATCTGTTCAGTTAACTGATAGGTAAATCAAGTTAATATTAAAAGACAAGTCTACCCCAAAAATAATAATCTTTAAAAGGAGCAGACAGATTTGGTGAACAGAACATTTGATTTATTGATTGAATTTATTTCCATATTAAAAACATAATTTACACAATTTAAAATACGGCGGATAACTCATGCACATTCAGCTCGCCCATCCAGGGGAGCTGGAATATCGGACAAGTAATAAACAAAAAATTATGAACTTTTAAATATTGGAAAAATTGGCGAATTGTTTTTTTTTTTATTCCAGGGCCCTTAAGGATTGCAGTTTTTATAACTGATGAGGCTACCCTGTATATATAAATAAAAGTGAAATAAAATAAATAAATAAGATAAATCATTGAAAATGTGTATTCGTGTTGCCACTGTATGACATCATTGGTGCGCTACTAGCCATCATTTTGTGCTTATATATCTGTGGTGAAAATTTCATCATTTTATTAAAAAAAATACAAACATGCAAATAGGGGAGCTACATATCTATCATTAAATTCTGGGGAAATTATAAATCTGGGGAAAAGGAGCATTTTATATCACCAAAATGAATATAATAATTGGTCAATTGTGCATATATGACGTCATCAGTTACAATTTTGTCTAAAAACTGAAACATTCTTAACTTTCTTATGAGTTGTTAGATTTTTCTCAAACTTTTTTTTGTTCTGATCATCTGATTTTTGTGCTCATGTTGAAGTAATATCTGTTTTTTTGGGTAGACTCTTCTTTTAATATCAGATTTACAGTAAAATTGCATGCTTATATGCAGTAGACATGTGCTTATAAATGTCAGAAGTTAGGTTCTCACTTAATTTTAGAGTCGAACCCTGAGGTTTCCATGTTTCAGAAACTATAAACAGAAATACGGAAACTTAAACGTGCTGCGCGAATGCGAGATTTTCAATTAGCCAAGGCGCCTTGTATATACTGGTCGAAAATTATCATTATTATTATCATCATCATCATTATTATAATGAATGATAATGATAATAACAATAGTAATAATAATGATAATAATAATGATAATAATAACAATAATAATAATAATAATAATAATAATAATAATAATAATAATAATTATTATTATTATTATTATGATAACCTTAATGGTAATAATAATTATAATAATGATATTTATGACAATCTATTCATAATCAGTCTGTCATCCATTTCATAACATTTATTATTTCTTTTCAATTTCATTCTAATGCAGTATTCCTTCACAGCTCACTAAAGTCGCCAGTTGTACGCCTGTCGATCAGGGTGATGATAATTGTGTGTTGAAGTATTACAATGTCCCGGTTTTCCGTCATGTCCGTAGCGATGGAAAGTACAGGCAGGAATTTGTAGCGATCCCAGTCGCATGCGAGTACTATCAGAAGGCTCAGAGTTCCAGTTCTTAATTCCAAATGTTCGATTTTGGGGGTGTTGTTCAAAATCAACTGCAAATCAACCGCACACTGCAACGCGCATTTTCATTCGCACATGGTATTTGCATTAGACAAGACGCCCATGAAACAATGATTTTGATTGGCACGTTCCGATCTACGGCAACTTGCGATCAATTGCAACTTTGGAATAACACCCCCTAGTGTGTTATAAAGATTTGTTGCCATATTACTCGATATAAACTACAGTCAAACCTGTCTATAGTGGCCTGCCAAGGGAAACAGAAAAAGTGGCCACTGTAAACAGGTGACCTCTATAGACAGGTTCTATGACATGCATTTTCATCTGGAGGTGAGCTATTATTTCAAACTATTATCAGATGATTTTTACATTTATAGATACTGCGTGATCATATCCATTAAATGCTCACAAAAAGCATTACACACAGCTCTACTTTCCAAAACGTTCTGCGGTGCATGTTTATTTTTACAATTTGGTCATATTTAGCTTGGCGTAAATTTTTCTTTGTTAAATATTGTGTGTATCAGAGTTCCTTTAATGATATAATTGTAGGTGTATCATCGTATTCAAAATATCTTGTTGGATGAAATTATTACAGTGTACGAATAGAATGAAACGTGGATTGTGTTCAATATATAATAAGCGTTGTATTCTCCCAAAGTATATAATTATTCAATTATTCAACACTGCTAGGGAGCGAATCTATGCATTATGTAGATTTGCTGGTCGGGCTACAGCTTATCAATTAGATAATTATAGACATTAACAAAAAACCCAGACAATTCAATTTGATCTTTCTGATCACTCTATGACGGAACGACCACACGTTAGGATTTCTCCGATGTATTCAGTTGTATGTATTTCAAAAATCAAATTTGATTAACATGGTGATATTATTGGGTATACATCTTATTATTTGCTTATTTCATTTGTAGATCATACACATTTTATGAAAATATGATAATATTCAATATCAACAAGGCACAGCATTTTGTAAATTAATATTGTATTAAGTCAGAGATAGGATGTTTAAAACATATTTTTGATATGCAAGGGAGATATAAATACTGATTCTGATAATATTATGTATACTAAATTTAGTGCATACATCAATGTTTTATGTCATAGGGTTATAAGGCTTTAAAGCTACCATGTATTTATATCTTATATCATTAGGTTATAATGTATGAGCGCCTGTTTAAATCTCTTATGTTAAGAGAAATTACATTTTGAAAATACCTAGTTGAAAACAAATGTATGGTTATGAATTACCTTTAGGACGACTGTGTGTTTGTCTACATAGGTATTAATTTATGAAGTCAAATATTTTTCCTTAGCTTATCGTATAAGCTGCAAATATAACGAAAAACTTTTCTACAATGATAATGATAATGATGTAGCTACTGTGTAGCCAAAACCATG
>BQKZ01003249.1:51376-62350 GCA_036244855.1 Temnopleurus reevesii
AAAAAAAAATAATAATAAAGTGAAGATCTGTCTGATTAACATAAAGTGCAACTGAAAGCTATCTGATTTATCCCATGCAGTGCACAATGGATTTGGAATCCGCCATTTTGTCTTCACCTGATGATGTGCTGATTATTGGTAACCATGGCAACCTATCACCAGACGCAATCCTACACCACCTCAGCATTTTCTGCCAGGATCACCAGCTTTCAGGTAAGTGTAATTGCACATGATAGTTGACAAATAGTTAGCTAAGAATTTGTGATGTTTTTAAAATTATTTTTGTAAATTTCGTGGTTCCGGCCTCTCGAAAATTTCATCTCTGTATTAACACTATTCTTTATGGTGTTCAAACGGTTTCACTGAATTTTTCTCTGATAGTGTTTATTTTCATCTGCTCAAAGTTCTTCAAAATGTGCTCAAAATTCTTCTGGAAAAATTCTAGCAGAGCTAAGAAAAGAATTGTACATTGGATAACCCTTTTTTTTTCCTTCAAAATTTCCATTGAGCTATGAATCTCAAATCAAAAAGGCGTAAATATTCATTTGAATATTGAACGATAAATGCCTTAAAATTCAAGTTTAGTGATTTAACAGTTTGAATTTGATTGATGTAGGTAAGATACTAATCATTCATTGCTACACGTTTCTATTTCTATTGATAAATGTAGTTGGAAGCAGGTTCATAGTCAGTTTTTTAGACTGCAAATTTCACTGCAACAAGCGCACCCCTTTTCTCTATTCACAGACCTCTCATCAGTCCTCCTACTCGGGGGTCGGTCGAAATTTTCTGGATGTCCCGATCTGCAGACACTGTCGCAACATTTCATCGAGCGTTACAGGAAAGCTGGGCTGGCGGCTAACGATAGACAGACGGTCCTTTCACACGCCAGTCATCTTCTCATGGTGCAATTGTGTTTGGCTGAGCACAGTAAACAGGTGTATATATATTATGGTGTTTTCGATTCCAGTCAACTGTGATGAAGGGCACGTCGACCGACCGGAAGTAGTACGTCTTTGTTTTGTGTGTCTGCTCATTGTTCCATGCGCAATTAGCTGTGACATAACAATGAAGTGACATGCAAACTATGATGTACTTCTTTCGGCCAACGTACCCTTCGTCACAGTTGACTAAAAAATGCGATATTTAGCAAACAAAGATGACACCACTCTTGTCTATTTTAATTCAATTCAATTCAAATTTATACATGTACCATATTTTAGAAGTGAGTCAAACGGTGACATTGGTGTGCTTGGCAGTGAATGGAGAAAAATAAGCTGAACAAACTGAGCATTTGCGTAAAATTTGGAAATCTTATCCAAATTTTTCATGATTTTCATGATTGAAGTGAGTTATATTTTGGTTCATTAAACAAGATGTTCTGAAGCTTTGCTTTCTTGAGAGAAGCACACATGAATAGACTGGTAGATTTGTACATAATAAAAATTGGAAATTGCAAAGTGGTAGCTGCAGATTCTATGCTGGCACTTTTAATTGTACTCTATAGAGTTGACAAACAAATATTTCTGGGGCAGATCCAGCCACCATGAGCAGAAGGAACAAAGGACTGGGACAAAGTAAACAAATTTCATTCAAGCATTCACAATAGCTTCATGATCACAAAAATATATATCCAGGGAGGTGTTTCACCAAGATAAGAAAGACTTTACGCACGACTTGTACGTTCGACTGGTATCCTCTCTTGCGCTGAATGCACATAATATTATTAATGATTGCGCACAAGAAGGGGTACCAGTCGAACGTAAAGTCGTGTGTAAAGTCTTTCTTATCTTGGTGAAACACCTCCCAGTTGCAACTCTTGTTCAACATTTTATACAGAATGAGATGGATGGATATTTGTCCCTTTGTCCCTTTGGCTCACAGTCAGGATTTGCTTGGAGAGTTTGCCGGCGATGACACGACAAGGCAAAAAAATGTCTTCATTTTCATGTGACGTTCTGACGAGCAAAAAAAAAAGGGTCTGGTAATCAAATATGGGAGGTTTTCCCACTCTTTGGTCCTCTATCATTTCTCCAGGGCAGGGTTTTGCAAAAGATAAGAAAGACTTTCAGAATGATTTTCAGAACAACTGATTACCATTCTTGTCCATAATAATTCATAATAGATTATGCATAGTCAGCGAAGAGAACTGATACCAGTCGTTCTTAAATTCGTTTTTAAAGTATTTTGTAACTTGGTGAAACACCATCCGGAATACCAAAATTGATGTAATCATTGGTTTTTGTTTGTCCCCCACCCAGAAACATGATCTGTTTGACGTGGACATGAGTGAGGTGCTCCTTGCCTCCAGAACAATCCTCCAGCAAAAGCTCTCCACCAATCAGCTGTCTTCCTTCACAGGTTCAGCCAATCACAGCCCTCATACTCCTTCAGAGCCCCACCCACTAATGAATATGTATGAAGACATGCTGAAGAGATGCAACATGGTGGATCTGATGGATGTGTGTGGGATGGTGATGCAGGCGGAGTCAAAGAAGGAGGAGGGAGGAGCTGACACATTGTCGGAGAGCACAAAAACAAAATATGTTCTGGTCCACCCACCAGAATGCGACATCGAGGTGAGTTTTGAGTTAGGGTGCAACCTTTTTGTGTTGCTGTAATACAGAAGTATACGTATAATTGGATATAGGCAAGCCCACATTGGATACAGCCCTCATACTCCCTCAGAGCCCCACCCACTAATGAATATGTATGAAAACATGCTGAAGAGGTCCAACATGGTGGAAAATACAGGAACAAAATACATGTATGTCCTGGTCCACCCGCCTGAATGCGACATTGAGGTGAGTTCCCAGCTTTAGTCCAACCTAATCTTCTTTTAGTGTTGCTGTAATGCAGAAGTCTATTCACATCCACAATGGGTTACTTCAAGTATGGTGTTGAACGCTAGTTTTGGTGTTGCAGCAAAATCAACACCAGCCTCAACACCAAATTTGAAGTCTGTCGGTGTTTGGGGTAGACCTCGCAAGATTCTGACGTATTTCTGGTCATTTCTGTATTACTTCTGTAAACTGACCAACGGTGTTTGACCTCGGTTTATGGACCGTTTTGCTCTCTCAACACCAACACCGAACACCGTACTTGAAGTCACCCATTGGATAAAGGCATGGACTGTCCAATGACTCCCAATTTATTATGTATATACATGTAGGCACTATTGACAAGTTGGCTAAGAGGGACAGAAACCGTGTGAAAGAGGCAGGGGTTGAAGAAACTTGGCATTGACATATTGTTTGGCGAGAGCAAAAGATCGAGAGGGATATACCGTACTGGGAGGGGTACTGGTCATCTGCACAATAGATAAATAGGTCCAGCTACTGGACATGTTAAGACTACACAAATTACTACCAACTCATACATGGACAGTGAGATATTTTTCTTTTATATCCCTTACACTAAGATTGTTGCATTGACAGTGTACAGGCAAGAAAAATGAATAGATTTGCTAATAAAGCCGTTTGCCATTGAATAGTACGAATAGTAATTTTTTTCCCTAGGGAAAAAAGTTACTATTTTTGCGCGCATGCGTAGTCAGCTGAAACAGACGNGGAGCTGACACATTGTCGGAGAGCACAAAAACAAAATATGTTCTGGTCCACCCACCAGAATGCGACATCGAGGTGAGTTTTGAGTTAGGGTGCAACCTTTTTGTGTTGCTGTAATTCAGTAGTATAGTATAATTGGATATACATGTAGGCAAGCCCATATTGGATACAGCCTTCATACTCCCTCAGAGCCCCACCCACTAATGAATATGTATGAAGACATGCTGAAGAGATCCAACATGGTGGAAAATACAGGAACAAGATACATGTATGTCCTGGGCCCCGTAACATAATGGTTTGCGATTAATCGCTATTTGATTTAGCGATCAATTGCAAACTTTTGTACATGATTTGCCATAGACTAGCGATTGATATCGATCACTATCAGATTAGCAATTAATCGCCAACCTTTATGTTACGGTGCCCTGGTCCACCCACCTGAATGCGACATTGAGGTGAGTTCCCAGCTTCAGTCCAACCTAACCTTCTTTTAGTTTTGCTGTAATGCAGAAGTCTATTCACATCCACATTGGATAAATGCATGAACTGTCCAATGACTCCCAATTTATTATGCATATAGGCACTATTGACAAGTTGGCTGAGAGGGAGAGAAACTGTGTGAAAGGGGCAGGGGTTGAAGAAACTTGGCATTGGCATGTTTGGTCATAGCATAAGAAAAAGAGAACAAGTGGGAGATACTGGGAGGAGTGAGGGTCATTCGCACAACAGATAAAGAGGTCAGCTGCTGGACATGCTGAAGACTACCATTGAATAATGTTACTTTGCACATCGATTAGCAGTTTCAGACATTGAGGAAATACTGCACTGTAAAGTTCTGTGTGAAAAGTCGCTAAACAAAGCATACTTGGAGGCGCCGTGGTGTAGTGGTCGTGACTCTCGCCTTTCAACTAGAGAGCCGTAGGTTCGAATCCTACCCATGGCGTCAATTTCCTTCAGCAAGAAATTCATCCACATTGTGCTGCACTCAACCCAGAAAATTATTCCCTGACTACAGAAACGTATGACTAGCTCAAACTTGGACACTGAGAGCGTTTTTATATAAAGTGGATCTATACCTGCTGGATGCTGGCTAATTGATTTGCAGCAAATTAGTAAGGGTACATTCATAGAATTTCTGCATGTGGAATGCTTGTGGATTATCATCTGGGGCCTGTAACATAAAAGATACAGGTAGACCTACAATAAATATTAATTATCAGTCTATGGGGCATTGCTCAAAATCAACTGCAAATCGACTGCAACTTTGCAAATTGTAACATGCATTTTCATTTGCGCATAGTATGCACATTTAACAAAATGCACATGAAACAATGATTTTGATTGGCGCATTGCGATCTACTACAACTTGCGATCAATTGCAACTTTTGAACAACACCCCCATGGCAGAATTTGTACCAAAGGCATGCAATACATTTTCAATTAATCTTAACTCTTTTATGTTACAGGCCCCTGGATTATCAGAAGCTCTGCTTAATGGGCATGAAATCCTGTATAATTGTTAACAATTTGAATACTACACGCAAAGGTGCTGGTTTCTTGTTCTTACAAATGTTATTTATTTAATTTTCACAGCGAGCCATGCTGCACGGTCTACTGGGAGGCAAGATTCCCTCTACGGTGACGATTTTAAACTTTGACCCCTCGCTACCTTGCGCTGAAGATGAAGATGAAGCTAATTTGAGACTAAAGGTGGAGACAGAGAGAGTGAGTTGGGATGAGGCCAACTCAACATGCAGTTATCAATCTGCATCAACTCCCAGAGCTACAAGCCCTACAGAGGTACTGTATTTTGGTTAATGATTTCCCCCTTTTTTTTTGGGGGGGGCAGAGGTTCATGTTGTACAAAAAGGAGGTGGGGAGATAAGGAGAATGAGAAAGGGGGAATGAAATTATGAAGGATGATTTTTTTTTACTCAGATTGACAAGGTATTTCTGGAATCCTGTATTCTGGTAGCTGTCTTATCTTGGTGTCTTATCTTTTGTCTTATCTCCATAAAGATAAGACAGTGCTAAGACAGTCTTAAATCGGTATTCTGAAAACTCTCTTTTCTCTGTCTTATCTCTCTTAGGACCCGCCTATCTTATCTCAGACAACCAATCAAAATCGATGTTCCATTCCTCTCTCAAGTTCATTGAACAATGAAAACCTTAGCTGAAGCCCCTGCGCACCACAGTTTCAATACGCTGAAACACTTCGCGTACTGCGCGCTAGCAAATTAATTGTCCTAATAATCACCTGTTTGTTTTGAGCACATGTTCAAGAAATTCATCCTGTTGCATCAAAACGCAGGTATACAAAATTCATAAAAATTCAAAGAAAAATACTTTTTTAAAGTCTGTGTTGGTTTTTCATAAGCAGACATACATATCTTAACATGATCTATTCCTTAATAACGTTTACTGCAAGAAAAATTGCCGCCATGGTGGAGATAAGACAGCTAGGAGGTGTCCTAAATCTCTATGTGAAATTATACGTTAGAAAGGATAAGACAAAAGATAAGACACTTTTCATAATACCAATATTTCTTATCTTTCTTGCGCGCAATACACAGGGGAGATGAGACAAAAGATAAGACAAAAAACACCGAGATAAGACAGCTTCCAGAATAGCAATTTAAAGATAAGATAATATTTTGAGATAAGACACCTACCAGAATACCGTGCTTCCAGAATAGCAATTTAAAGATAAGATAATATTTTGAGATAAGACACCTACCAGAATACCGCCGCAGGGGGTTATTGTAAAAGCTTAAATTGTCACTGCGGTTTTACGGTCGTGAATTTCACGACCATGAAATGCAGTTGTCAGGTTGTATGTACTTCCCATTACAAAGGCATAATTCTGTTGCCAGCTCTTAAATTTTTTTAGTGTAGATATACTTTAAATGCTTCACAAAGGATCACAAGTCTTTCATATAGTCATGCATAGATCTAATACGCACAGAGTTATGAAACACAACCCAGGTCTAGTCCTGAATGTGGTGAAATGCATTGTCTCTTCTAGTTGTATTTTTTCAAAGAGTAATTGTTCTATTTCTCATGATTTCTTCTTCTCTACAGACATTCTGTCGCCAGCTCTTCCTATCGCATCTAGCGCTCCTTATCAACACGCGGGATGAACTGTCACTAGCACACTGTCTCAGCCTCCCTGATAAAGGCCTTGGTTTGGTCGGCTTCACAGCGTTGAGGAAGGCCGCCCAGGAAAAGAAGATGCCCATGTATCAGGTATGATGATGGTGAGGAGGGTGAGGATGATGATGGTGATGATGATGATGATGATGATGGTGATGAGGATGAGGATGATGGGGATGAGGGTGAGGATGATGATGATGATGATGATGATGATGATGATGATGATGATAATGATGATGATGATAATGATGGTGAGAATGATGATGAAGGTGATTATGATGATGATGATGATGATGATGATGATGATGATGATGATAATGATGATGGTGATGTGTTATCCCTGGCCTTAGTCTCCCTGATAAAGGTCTTGGTTTGGTTGGCTTCACAACACTGAGGAAGGCCGCCCAGGAAAAGAATATGCCCATGTATCAGGTATGATGATGGTGATGAGAGTGAGGATGATGATGATGATGATGATGATGATGAGGGTGATGTTGATGATGATGATGATGATGATGGTGGTGGTGGTGATTGTGGTGATGATGATAATTGGGATGAGCTTTTCAGTCTCTTTGATAATATTATGACAATGATGGATGATGATGATGATAATGAGGACGACAAAGATGATGTTGGGGATGATGTATAGTGATAATGATAATGAATGTGATTAGATTGGACTTTCCTTGGCCTTAGTCTACCTGAGAAAGTTCTTGGTCTGGTTCGTTTTACGATTATTACTCACAATGGCCATCTTCAAGAAAACAATTGATGTATCAGGTGTTACTTGTTAGCCGGTTTGGTATTCAACAAATATTAGATCAACGCCAAACTGGTGCATCGCAGCCTGTGTCTGACCAACAATATAAATTGGCAATCTTTTTTTAATGGATTGAAAGAGGTTCGTCTTCATGAAAAGATAATTATAGAGACATCAGTTGTCTCATCATGTGCAAGTGTAGAATTTATTAATTTTGATATCAAATATTGATGAAATGGCTTGTTGACTTATAAGAACACTACTGTCATTGAAATTTGTCATTCTTTTATTACCCTGAATTATTTTATTCGGGCATGTGCAAATTATGCATGACGGAAACATGATGAGAATATGGAGATGAAACTGGCCATCCAAACAAGCAGAATTCATAACTTTTTTCTTTTCTTACCCATTCCTTCCCAATCTCTGAAGACTATGGTATCGTTCATCATGAAGCTGAGGCTCGGTGGCAAGGTCTACGCGCCAGACCTTTCATCACCTCTCGGAGAGTATGTCAAGCCAATGGGGGACTTTGTAACCCTTATGCAGAAAATGCATACCCTTGCGGAGGAAACGCTCAACACAAGGTAATAATAATAATACATGTAGATAACATTAAGCCAGAACTTGCGACTGTTTTTTTTGGGGGGGTTATGTGCAGTGGAAAGAAATTTATAAAAAAAATAAAGGAATTATTGGGTCGTTTCAGACGTGTTATCAAGAACCAGAAGCATCTTTAATGTGTAATCATTTTAGAATGTTTTTAGACACCGTTTTATTTCATAATCTGTAAAAAGGCATATTCTTCATTGATAAGATGAGCTTGGCATGAATGTTGATCATTATCATCACCACCATCGCCAGCATCATTTTAACCATCATTACCACAACCATTAATATAAACACAATTATCATCTACATCTACATCATCATCTTAATCTTTATCTTCATCATCATCATCATCAACATCATCATCATCATTATCACCATAGTCATTGTCACCATCGTCATCACCATCATCATCTCCATCCTCCTCCTCCTCATAATCATCATTATCATCATCCTTCTTAATCTTCTTTTTTCTTTCTTTCCAGAGAAGCTATGAAGACGATTCTTCACACCATCAGGGTGACTATTGTGAAATCCAATGAGAACATCTTGAGACCCGGTAGCTTGGAGAAAACATCATGACTGCCATCATCAGTACTGTCATAATCCTCATAAAAATTACCATCATCATTATCATTAACATCACCTTCATCATCATCGTCATCATCAACATCACCATCATCATCATCCATCATCATCTTTATCATCATCATCATCATAAATATCACCATCAAATGTATAATCACAATTATCATCATGATTATCATCATCATCACCATCATCATTGTCATCATTATCATCATCACCATCATCATCAACATCGTATAATCATCATCATCCTTCCAATTCTCTGTATTTTTTTCTTTCTTTCCAGGGAAGCAATAAAGAAGATTCTTCACACCATCAGGGTGACTAATGTGAAGTCGAATGAGAACGTGTTGAGACCCGGTAGCTTGGGGAAAACATAATCACTGTCATCAATATTTCCATCATCATTGCCTCCACCATCATCATCATCATCACCACCCACCACCCATCACCACCACCAACACCAACACCAAAATTATTATCATCAACAACATCATCCTTCTTATTATCGTTTTTTTTTTTTTATCTCAGAGAGGCTATCAAAAGGAATCTTCACACCATCAGGGTGACTATGAGAACGTCCAATGAGAATGTCTTGAGACCCGATGGCTTTGAGAAAGCATCATCATCACTATCATCCATGATCATTATCATCATCATAATTCTCACCATTTAATCACCATCATCCTCATTTTCACTGTCATCATCATCATCATCATCAAAAATTTACCATCATCATTATTATTACCATCAACGTCCATCGTCATCCACACCACCAACACTGCCATAATCATCACCGTCACAACCATCATCACCTTCACAACCATCACCATCATCATAATTATCATCATAATCATCATCATCATCATCATAACCATCACAATCATCATCGTCATCACCATCATCATAGTTATCACCATCACCATCATCATCATCATCATCATCATCATCATTCTTCTAAGTCTTTGTATTTTCCCTTTCTTTCCAGGGAAGCGATAAAGAAGATTCTTCACACCATCAGGGTGACTATTGTGAAGTCTAATGAGAACGTCTTGAGACCCGGTAGCTTGGAGAAAGCAGCGGAGGATCTACTAAAAGAGACTGATCATATTATCTCTGACTTCCAAGAAGATAAGAAGACGCCCAAGAAGGTTGGTATGAAAAGTATCCCTGGCTTGTAGATCATTTTCAAAGATTTTTAAGTAAGTATTTGTTTTATATTGAAGGTATTGTACCTTATGCTTGTTTACAAAATCATTTTGTTAATTCAAATTTTTAGCTGTTCTCAAAGAGACCAATCATATTTTCTCTGACTTCCGAAAAGAAGAGGAGACGCACATGACGGTTCGTACATAGCAGACCTCATCTGTAGTGAGAAAACTATTCACGCCATCCGCAGCCTTGTTGACCGACAGAGCCGTGCTTGCATGTACAAGCTCGTCCAGACCCAGTTATTGAGGTTTTAATAATCTCATTTCAAATCCCTAATTTCAGTTTTCGAACTTCTCAATTTCGAATATAGACGGTAGGACAAGGAAGAGTTATCTATGGTGAGAAGACTATCCACGCCATCCGCAGCCTTGTTGACCGACAGAGCGGTGCTTACATGTCCAAGCTTGTCCAGACTCAGATGTTGACCGATACAGTATCCAGTCAGAAGACACCGGTCAAGCTACCCAGTATCATCTCACAGTTCAGGTTCTTAATCTTTGTTGTTTTCTTAATTTTAATGCATTCGCCACCGTAAGGTCATGCCAGAGACATGATGTGTTTAGATTGTCCTTGCCTGTGTCCATCTAAAGCTAGTAACTGAAATGACTTCAGAACCATTGAAAGAATTTTGACCAAACAAGTATGTATTAGCGTGTGAGGAGGAACTTCTAGATTTTGGGTTTAGGGAGTCAAAGATCCAAGGTCACAGGCCCCCCAAAGATTGCAAAAACCAAATCCAAAATGTTTCTGATTTCTGATGGCAAATGCATTTATTCTAATTGCGTATAGTCGAGAAGTCATCTAGGTTTTTTTTTAAATTTCTAATCAACATATAGTCAACCCTGACTAAGTGAAGACTGAAGAAAAAGCTTTGGCTGATAAGGTGTGAAAACGAGATCGTGGAAGCAGTATGATATTTTGAGAAGTGGACTTGTTAACACCTTCCATAATTTGACAACTCATGCAGGGTACTTTAGATTTACAAACTATCAATGAGATTGTGAAAGAAACTAGAACATTAACAACAGAGTGAAAAGTGGGGGGGGGAACTAAGATTTTTAACAGAGCCCTGAAGCTGTTCTCAAA
>BQKZ01003250.1:16350-36451 GCA_036244855.1 Temnopleurus reevesii
GGGGAGGGGGAGGGGGGCTCTATGGCCCCATTTGGGCGACTAGGAAAGGACCATGCATCCCTTCATTATACAATTTTTCTTGCTTCGATTCTGAGAGTGAGAGGGGTGGGGTGGGTGATGGAAAGGTAAGGTTAGCTTTGACGAATGAAATAGATAACAATCTCTGGTGTGGATCTAACATGAGATGGAAGAGGATGGACGGGAAAAAGTAAAATCCATGGTCTGATTATATGATGCATACATAATTTCGGTAAAGTGGGTGTTCAATATTGAACTATGTGTGAACAGCCTTTGCCTTCCAAGACGACCAGACTTAGACATTATTGACGATACCGGTATCACGGTATGGAGATTTATCAACGATCAAGACAATGAAAACTGATTTGAATTCCCTCCTTCGATCAGTAGCAGAACTAGCAACAAAAAATATATACTACAAACATTTTCGTTGGAGGAGGGAAACAGGAGAGACAGTGCCATTATTGGTAATAGTTTACAGAAGACGAAAGGGTAGCTACACTTTTCGTCTGTACAGACGTAAACCGCTAATGTAGAGCCACATAATCGAGACAAAATGCTGCCAAATCATTGGATGTTTATCTTCTCTAAATGCGTTTAAATCAATCAACGAACTGGAGCTTTAAATTGGAAGTGGATTAAAGAGGAAGACGAAATGAGATGGAGATGTATACACGAGCGAGATGTGATTGTGAAGATATATTATAAGATTATCTTCAAGAAGAAATTGAAGACGCCAGATAGACGAAATATGACGGTTGATTGTCGACAAGGCATGTAAACAATGTCACATCTACAAGATGACATCGTGATACTCATCTGCTCATGTAGTCGCAGTTCTCAGACTTGATCTATTGTTGTTGACCGGTCTGTCCAGAGTGTGATTAATGGCCACAGTGATTTAATGACATTGTTTGTTTGGATGTTTCGGGTGTGCTTTTTTTTTGGGGGGGGGGGGGAGCGTCCGTCTGTGGAATACAATATAGAAAACTTTAGGAGCCTTTTGGTTTGGAGTAGGAAGAAAAATGAAAGTGGGGAGTGATTAAATCACTGACTCAGGAAGACACTTTAAGAAATATATTGTTCAGTAATGAGCTAATACAGGCACTGGCGGGGGAAGGTGCATGGAGGGGGGGGGGGCGGTGAAAGATGAATATTACCATTTTTACAAACTCCGATGTTCTTGCACATTATCTGAAGAACTGTTGGATGGGGAAAAGGTGGCAGCCCCATCCCCTGGTCCCGTGGTCCCTTCAAAAAAGATCAGAATGGTAATGATTTATACTGTCCATGAATACAAATTTTAGAGTAACATTCGGTATATTTCATATCGTTACTCCCAAAATGATGATATTTATTTCGGTATATACATATACAAAGTCATGATTGTAAGGTAACTACAAGCCCTTTTCCGTCTGCTACATGTCACCGCTATATTGATAAGTTTTCTACAGGTGTAGCAGACATGTTCGAAAGCATGTGATGGTGTTTTATGCGAGCTGCTCATGTAGCATGTTTCTTAGAACATTACTATTATCATGATTATCCTAAAGCTTCCTGAAGGCGGTAGTTTTCTCTCTCTATAGACAACCGAGGCGACGCAAAGTGAAAGGGGGAGGAAAAAGGGAGTTCAAATTAGGCTCATAAATTAGTCATATGCTTGTAAAACTCATTAATAGTCTCGTGGCTACAAATGAGACACCCTTTAGTAGACAGACGTTTATTACGACCACCATATTAACCTATTTTGGCGGGATCTTCACGCATCGTTGAGTTTTGGCTTGTAGATGGAAAGTCCCTATTTGCAGACCAGTATTCTTAGCCTCAGCTCAAGACGAATTGCGTAAATTTCAAATATTTGGTTTACAGCGGTTTTACTCCAACGATTTAGTGGGCATCAAGCTTAATCGGTGTGCCAATAGTTTGACCAATATTATGCAGCTCCCTCCGAGGTACTTTGACGTGTATATACTCTAAAGGAATGAGGGATATTGACAACTCTCTAATCTCTTGTGCATATTACAGAAGTGAAAAAAAAAAGGATTTATGAAATATGGGTATGTGAGTAGGGTAAATAAGATTGGCGTTGCCGTATTTTCACCGAAACAAATAAATAGTGGAGAAAATTAATGTAGTACGTGCTTTTTCATCAACAACTTAAAAAAAAAAACTAAATCCTGAATTCTAATCTACATATACTTGCGCTGACCCCTCCCCCTCCCCACTCCCTCCCTGCATGTCTTATCTACTTGGTCTAGCATGGCGTCCTACTATTTGCCATTCAGACGACGTCTCATGCTAGAAAAATGATGGGTCCCAGGCACAAGTGAATATTTTGTCCGCTAAAAATTATGTCCCATTTCATCGATTTTTTTTCTTTGCTCATTGTTGATAAATAATCCTCGGCAAAATAATACGAAAAGGAAATGTTTAGTTAGTGTAGAGAATTCTAGCAAGTAAAACTGTTGGATTGGAAATATGAATATCGTGTTTTTCGTTGATCAATCAAGATAATGTAAGGATTATTCGATCACAATATAATATTTTTCATTTTCTTTTCTCTTGCACCATTTGTACAATAGCCGATTCCAAAAATATAGACGTATCTTTGATGAAGCATAGCATTATCTTGATTTGATAGTACAATGTCATTAAGTACTAGAACATCATTTTTAAACTATTTTTAGAAATACATATACGTACGTCATTAACAAATTAACTGCTGGGGACGTGGAATGATTTCAAATAGCATGTAAATGATGCCGCAAAGAATATTTACATCTTAAAGCCGCAAAATATTCTCGACGTGAATAGAAATGAATAATAGTTTTCCAAAAATGATATTGTTTGTGAACTATGTTTATTTGCTTCTCGATCAGCCGGACACTTTCTCGGGCGACATCAGTTATGGTTAGATAAAGAATGGGTTGGCGCTTGAAACAACGCGTGACGATGACTGGTGATCTGTGCCGACCACCGAGCCACAAAATTCACGCCTCCCCGTAGACGAACTTCATCCTGGATACTTCACATCTCAAAGAAAAAATAGTTTGATGATGAGATGGTATGATACAGGCCGCCATCATCATCATCACCATGTTTACGACTGAACTTGAACTCGGTTCATTTGGAGGGAATATCTTCGGGATGGCAATCTAGACTGTCGCCAAGACACGGGTATTGTGAAAGTTTTCGCCAGGGTGTCGCTGTGTTTAACCCCTGGCTTGTTCAACCCCTTGCCTCTTGGTTTAACTTCTTGACTTTCAATCAATAGCAATTTTGCAAACAGCTAACAATATCACCACAATTTTTACCATCTCTAACATCCCCACTACCACTACCACAAATACACGACTACCCCGTCACTACCACCACAATAACCATGACAATCTCAACTGTCACCTCATTTGGGCTTTAGACAGCAATCATCATAACCAAAGCAAATCGCAAAGCTGATAATGCACACCGGGTCAACTACCATCTCCAATACCACGACCACCACCACCACCAACAACAACAACAACAAAGGCATGAATAGAAGCGACACGATATCAACCGCAGCTGTTACCATTGCCACCATTGTCCTACTATACAGCAACATCGGTCAATTAATATCAACTAATACTTATGCTGCTATTAACACCACTGCCATCACCATAGCCAGCACCACGTGATCTGTGAAATCCATGATCACCAAAATCATTACCGTAGCTCTAACCCATCGACCATTCATATCACCCCAAGCAACTCCAATACAAATAGAACCACCACATGCGACAACATCACAAACAACTGCGTCATCGCCATCACCATATAGTCATTCAAATCATGCATGTTTTTTGCTACAGAAGATATCTGCAAATAATATACAAAATATGCGCATTTTTCAAAGATTATGTATCGCCCTCGCAGAGACTTAAACAACCGGACGACTGAATATGAAAAAATGAATCCTATTTCATTTGAATAAACTGAATGTGATTTAGAACAAATATGGTGCATCTTGTATACATTGCTGCAAAAATCTTCATTTTCTGGTTCCGAGTGGTCAAACAATATATATTCACTCTGCCACTAACTGTTTGCTGGGTTTTTTTCAATTCCTCCAAAATATAACTTCTCCGATTCCTGAGAGAATCAAATCAGGACACTTATTAGTACAAATGATCTGCATAACATAATATTTCTTGTCTTTATCTCATTAAAACAACCTTTAACAGTTACACATCTTCTGTAGATAACAGTATTACTTCATATGGTGATTGAGATACGTTATCATCATGATCATTGAGTTGAAACATCCCCTCCTGAAAAGAACGTTCGCTTTAACTTTTGTATGTGAATGGGTTGACTCCCGCGACGTTCGGTCGGTAGGCTTGCAAACCAATCGAAAAGAAAGCGATGCTTTACGGACACCAAATTATTTCTAATGTCCCAAAATGAAAGTAGAGCAGAAGAATGTAATCGATTTCTTAACAAAAAGCTGGCTACAACACATTTGATTTATGGGGGTGATTTGTAACAGAGGCCCTCGGTAGCTATATGATGCACCCCCGAGGTTGGGCAAGTAGACGGGTGAGGGGAATGCTCAACTATACTCACAATCCGACGATAATTTGTTGATACATGTAACTAATAAAGTGACCCTTCCGTGAACTAACTTATCCTTATTTTCAGTTTTGAAAGAAGTCACTTGATTTATATTGATTATGACCTTTGTTGACACAAGAAAACTTGACATCTACAAAGTTTATTTATTCTCTTAACTTCTTATTAGCCACTATGGAAATATTAGCTCGGCGTTTGACGAGAAGAAATTAATTGAGACTAAGAAATTACCATCATCATTGTGAATAGGGATTTGAAATGCGTTTTGTAAATATTAATATCATCTTGAGATTACGTTTAAAATGTGTTTTGGGGGTTCAGTTTCCATGTATTGCATATCAATTATGTGCACCAAAATATGATTGTTTTTACATGACGCGAATAAAAAAAGTGAGCTTATTCTATAATTATGTTCTACGTATATATTTGATAACCTACGAGAAAAACAATAAATATTTACGGATATCAGACGGCGGTATTTTGCAAGATTTATGTGCTGATATATCAAAGCACATATCCCAAGCTAGGTAGCTCATTTATTGCAACTTTTTAAAACTGATACTTCTCTGGAGATGACGTATGTGCAGCAAAAGGCAGCTTTTTGTAATCTTGTCGGGCTGGCTGTTCACAATTTTTGCAATTAACTCTTTTGTGAAAAAAAATGGAACTGGTTTCCCAGGTCACTTGCTTATCTGTTATCTGCAGTAGATGTGGACATATACCAAATAACCTTTGGGAAATGCCCCCCCCCCCTATATTTTCTTTTTATATCTCCAATTTTAAAGGCAAACATTTACTCGTCATTATAATGTCTTAATCAAGTGGTTTGAACATTGATTTAAGATTTATCATAATATTGTGCATGAAACAGAATTATGTCAACTTTTTCACCATGCTTATTGGTCTTTTGAATGATAAAGGTGTTAGAATCAGACAATATTGGTCATCGAAACCTCATATCATTTGTAGCTCCAGTAGATGTTTGTATTGTCTGTATAGAAAGTTGTTAGCCGTATGTTATCTTTAGTAGATATGGATGTATTTTTTTTAACTTTATGGTGTACTTTTAATTAAGGAGTATATATTTTAAGCGGTTTGGGGAATTAGCAATACAAAGCACTGGGCTTTCATCCCGGATTTGAGTTTCATATATATCTGTTCATAGAGTTACACACGACTAGTAACCCTTTCCTATATAAAAAGCCGATTGTAGCACTTGTAAGTGATTTATCTCCTGGTATCTTTTTCTTAAAGCAGTTCTTAGAGGTTCTCACGACTCTGCGCACAGCTTGCGACCTTTTCCTGAACTTCGTGACACCCCCCCCCCCCCGGTGTAGCAGAGTTAGCACCTGTCGCATGCAGAGTCTTGCATACCTCTCCGAACAGCTAATGCTCTAAGTTAAGAGAGGTTATATTTTTCGAAGAATTGATCAAAAGAGTCCACATCGTCCGAAAAATATAACAGTATACGAAGCATGCTTAGTCCAAACAATATCTTTTAGAAAAAATAAGTATAAATATGTCGATCTAAGTAATCAAATTCGTACTTTATCAAGACGGTGAAAATAAACTTAACGTAATTGCCTTTCTGTAAATAACGCAGAAGAAAACAAAAATCACTACTGTCCTATCAGTCATTTGAATTTCTAGGTCAATACTTAAGTATCATATCTACATTTGATATGACCGGAGGATCAATTTTCACGGAGGGCATTTTGATTGACCTCCAGGGGTCTCCGGCCAATCTGGGCTTCGTCTGGTCAGTCGGGCTAGCCGTAGACAAATCTATACTCAATTAAACGAGACCATGAGACAAGCCATGAATTAGAGATGACCAACAAATCATGCCCTCTGGCTCTGATTATCTCTTATTTTCGGGTGACAAATGGCTAGAAGGAGGGGAAGGAGGACATGGAGAGGGGAGAGAGGAAGAGGATGAGAAGTAAAGAAGAAAGGCGATGACGACGACAGGAAAGAGTTTGTAGAATGCAGTGGAGGGCAAGAGACAGAAGATTATGAAGGTAGAAAGGGAGTAGGAGGACAGCGAGGAGGGGAAAGGAAGAGTAGAAGATGCATGGGAGATGGAGGAGAACAGTGACGAAATGTTATCGGAAGATGGAGCGAGGGAGGTAGCATGGAGTAAGGAATGGAGCAGTTTGAATGGTAGTGAAGAGAAGAAGGGGTAAAGGAAAAAAGCATAAGATGGAGAATGATGGGAATTCTAGGAGCATTAGACGGTGGAAAAGAAGGAGATGGGAATCAAAGTGGAGAAGAGTGCGAGGGAGAAATATATGGAGGATATGGGGAAACATGATAGAGTGATAGAACTTATCTAAAATCGGGCATCCATCTAACGAATAACACAATGATTATTTAGTATTGGATCCCATTCCATGATGACGTCTACCATAGATATATTCTTTACAATAGACATCAACTTGCTCATTCATTGTCAGTCTTTAGAGAGTACATGACACATTATATTCAAACAAATATTCATGGTTCTCAATAGATCCGATTTCGACACCAGTCTGATTTGTTTAAACATTTCAGCGTTTTCATTTGTAATTTTGTGATTTCATTTTGTTTCTTTGATTAACTTCATATCGAATATTGACTCGTGGTATATTTCCAAAATCATATTTACATTTCACTTGATTAGCTTATTTTAACATTTTTTTAAAAACGTTGCCTGATATTGCTTCATATCTGCTTTGCAGGAGAGAATCACTTTATGCTTCTTTGGCATTTTTATCACAATGGTTCATCAACGATTCGAACATCGCTTCACTCTGATAGCAAGTAAAGCGAATCGAAAAGTGAAATGGGGAAGTTATGAGGTCGTAATCTGATATATTGATGAAAGATGCGGGAAAAGTTTCATAGCAAATTAATTACCGATATCAAATATCGGTAATGTTGCCACCATACAGTATAAAAGTTAATTGAAACATTTTTTATGTTCACAATTCGTTTAAGTGTTCACATTCTGTTTCTTGTAAAACTAAAGTAGAAAGCTATTAACATAATAAAGGGGGAAAGGGTGGAGGAGAAGAAAGAGATGGAGGTGGAGGAGAGGAGTAGGAGACGTATATGAGAAGGAAAAGACGGAAGAGGTAGCCTTAGAGGAGGAAGAAGAGTGGGAGGAAGAGGAAGAGGGGCAGGAGTGGAGCTAGAAAGAGAAATAGAATCGACAATGAGGGGAAAAAAGGGTGAAGAATCAGAAAGAGATGAAAGTGGAGGAGAGGAGTGGGAGAAGAACATGAGAAGAGGGAGACATGGAGCGGGATGAGGAGGGGGAGGAAAATGAGTGGGAGGAGGAGGTGGTGGAGGAGGAGGAGGAGGAGGATGAGAAGAGGAGTGGGAGGAGGAGGAGGAGGAGGAGGAGGAAGAGGAGTGGGGGGAGGAGGATTAGAGCACGATAGAGAAAGAGGAAAGACAACGAGGGAAAAAAAGGTGGGACGAGGAGAAGGAGATGGAGGCGGAGGAAGGGAGTAGGAGACGTATATGAGAAGGGGAGACGTAAGAGGAAGACATGGAGGAGGAGGAAGACGATCGACGACGGGGAAGATGAGATTGAGAAGGAGGAGGATTAATATACGTTGAAGAGAAAGAGGCGGTAGAGGTAGGAAGAGACAGGAGAAGAGGAGGAGGAGGAGACGAAGAGATAGAGTGGGAGGATGAGGAGAGGAAGGAGGGGAGGGACATTTTAAGTCGGAACCGCAACAAAGAGAAACATTGAGGAGTATGACAAGGAATAGAGAAATACAAAAATATAGAATATAAAAGAGACGAATATGAGTACTGGTAGAAAAAGGGTTATATCAAAAGAGGACAAGAAAGTAATGTCCATAATGCGTCGCCAAGAAGACAATTTTCATGTAAATAATGAAATTAAATCGGATAGGCTTACTAATCAAAACAAAACTCAAAGGAAAAGAAAGCTCAGATCCATCGCATCCTTTGGAGATGCCGCCGTAGATATTTTATGATTTCTCAACTGGAGTCATGCCGGCGCGATGACATCTATTATTCAACTTGTAATTTGTTCTCTCTCTAAATGCCTGCCTGTACATTTATTCCAACTGTTGTCTCCCCAAGTTCAATATCTCCTATATTTCATCTACATTATTTTTTGTTCCCTTCTAAGCCTTGATGAGTAATTGTTCCCTCGAAAGTCATTATTGGCAATATTAATCTATTAAAAGGGAAATTTTAAGTCTTGTTCTTGATATTTTTGTGGCTTTTATCGTTTTTGTTTTTGTTTGTTTTGTTTTGTTTTGTTTTAATATTAACTTCAGTGTTTTATGAATCATAAAATGTTGTAAATAATTCTAAACATTTGCTTCAACCAATAAATCGTAAGTGGGAATGTATTTTTCAAATTTGGCGTAAGGAATAAAACGCGATTGTTGACAATTAATGTATAGAATAAAGAAAGAGTGGATACAAAATGTGAGAGAACCAGGAATACTGAAAGGGAGTCGGAGAAAACATCATGTGTTCCTAATTGTATACTTATAGTTTACTTCCAAGAAAATATTGTCTGTTGTTTATGCACGAATGGGGTATAATGAGAGTCCAGTCCATTGTGAAAGGGGAAGTGAACACGACTAAAACCAACAGAAACGCAAAATTTGGATTTCTGGAAGAGGATAGACCGATAGAGGTAAATCCTGCCAGTCCTGTCACATGTCGAACTGACGGTTAATATCTTCAGTGCCACAATACACGGTTTAATGAGAACATGCGTGAGGCATGTACAGTCTTGGCCCATATTTTGAAACAGTTATTCATCATTTACTAATGGATGACATCATCGTCTGGAAGTCGTCTGCAGATTGGAAAGAGGATCGAAGGAAGAAAGTGAAGGACATGAATAGTTTAGGATCAAGTTGGTCAAGTNGTGCGTTATGAATCATAAAATGCTGTGAATAATTCTAAACATTTGCTTCAACCAATAAATCGTAACTGGGAATTTATTTTTCAAATTTGGCGTAAGGAATAAAACGCGATTGTTGACAATTAATGTATAGAATAAAGAAAGAGTGAATACACAATGTGAGAGAACTAGGAATACTGAAAAGGGGTCGGAGAAAACATCATGTGTACCTACTTTTATACTTATATTTTACTTCCAATAAAATATTTTCTGGTGTTTATGCACGAATGGGGTGCATCGATAGGTCATTGATATAAACACTACAAAATAAGGAATAATGAGAGTCCAGTCCATTCTGAAAGGGGGAGTGAACACGACTAAAACCAACAGAAACGCAAAATTTGGATTTCTGGAAGAGGATAGACCAATAGAGGTAAATCCTGCCAGTCCTGTCACATGTCGAACTGACGGTTAATATCTTCAGTGCCACAATACACGGTTTAATGAGAACATGCGTGAGGCATGTACAGTCTTGGCCCATATTTTGAAACAGTTATTCATCATTTACTAATGGATGACATCATCGTCTGGAAGTCGTCTGCAGATTGGACAGAGGATCGAAGGAAGAAAGTGAAGGACATGAATAGTTTAGGATCAAGTTGGTCAAGTGCCCCGGTCGTAGGTAACAGATTGTAATATAGTGTAGCATAGTATATCATAATGTAACATAATGAAACATAATGTAACATAATGTAACATAATGTTCAATTCAAATTCAAATTTTATTCCATATTCAAATAGATAAAAACACACATGAAGTATTTACAACAAAAACATCAAAAACATAATATTATACAAGACAAGTATAAATATCAGAGTCACTTTTAGCCTTGCATTTTCATGATATAACCACCATGTACCCTTTGATTTCTTTATTAAAAGTTAAAGTATAGTGATATTTGGCTCATGGCAACACACACACAAACATACACATAGTCTCTCTCTTTCCCTCTCTCATTCTCCGTCTCTCATCCTCTCTCTCTCTCTCTCCCTCTCTCTTTCGCCCTCTCTCTCTCTCTCTCTCTCTCTCTCTCTCTTTCCCACCTCCCTCCCTTAATACTCTTACATTTTTTTTTTATCATACCCCTATACATTTTTTCCTAGGTCTGTGTATCGAACGTGGTTAAGACCATAAAGATGACTAAAAAAAGATTGGTTTAATGCCGTATGTCTAGTAGAAGACTGTGTTAACAGTAGGTAATACGATCCGTTCCCAGTGGCGCCGTGTTTATTCGCGGTATAGTGACGGGTAGCGAGGAGTCATAGTGTGAGCATGGTGGTCGGATCAAGATACTATATATACCATCATTTTTGTTTTCACTTTGTTTTCACTTTGTTCATCCTTTATCCATGGATGCCGCTGGTACGTTGAAAAAAAAACACAAACAAATAAATAAACAAACAACTAACAGACAGACAAGCGGGTTGTTCATTCAATACCGACTTGGAATTCAAATTGGGCAACACCTGAACAAGGTTGGGGCAGCACCAGTGTTGAATTAAACTGGCTCAAATTGTGCCGCAGTTGATATATAAAGATGTTTACTTTTTCTACTTCAATGTTGGACTATAATCACTCTATTTCGACTTGATGTTGGTGCTTAATATGGCTAAACATCGATTCAGTGCAGACATAGATCATTGAAGGGTGAATGAATAAATTTGATATTCAATCCTCACATTGTTTGGTTTTATTGTCTGTTCGAAACTGCAAAGAAAGGAAAATTATTAGATTGAATATTCAGAATAGTCCAATAGCAGACCAATGCCTTTAAAACAATCACCACGATGTGATCATGACCGAGAAATAGAGGGTGACAGAGAGACTGAAAGAGTGAGAGAGAAAGAAGCAGAAGAGAGAGAGAGAAAGAGGCAGAAGAGAGAGAGAGAGAAAGAGAGAGACAGGCAGATAGAAGAGAGAGAGAAGAGAGGGAGAGAGGGGGGAGATAGAAGAGAAGAGAGAGAGAGAGAGAGAGAGATTAAGAAATACCAAGTACTTTGGTCTCTTAAACTCACTTCACACGTATAAAGTCCCAAGACGCCAACAAAATGCAGCTCTACCAATCCCTTTTTCTCACCAGTCAAGAGAGGAAATTGTGGAATAAACGTTACTATGCCCATTTCCTCCTTATCCCCAAATCATTTCCCTTCTTGGCACACATCCTATTCAGAATGGTGACAAAACTCTCGACAATAATTTACCCACTTAAAAATCAAGCGGCATTATAGAGAAGGGAGGAAAGGGATACTGGAGATGTAATTAATGTCCAAAGTGACCCTTGGCGCCGCGCTAAGGTGTGGGTAAGGAGAGTTGGCGCCTCGCACTGGCGTCCCGCCGTACTCACCCGGCCATACTCCACCTCCAAAACCATCGTCTCGAATACGGCGAATCAGGTGGGAGTCACTGCTCAAGTTTTTCTACCCATTTCGTACGCGGAATCCTATCTCGTTTTAAGTTGAATGGCCGATTTTAAAGTTGTGTGTATTATACAATCCTGAAGATAGTAATACTTGTTTCAATTCAGGTCGTGGTTTAGCAGAGCAGACCGATATAATCTGGTTGAGGTGTGATATTTTTTTTATTATTAATTTCGATTATTGACATTTATTTTTTAAATGTAAAATGGTGTTTGAGTCGGGCAGTCACCCTTCCTTTCTTTTTACGGATTGACTACCAGACGATGAACAATGTTCCTACTAGTCAAATATTGACCCTGATTTTCTGCTTCATCTACTTGCATCGATTCTCTTTTTCATTCGTGTTTTACAAAATGTATCCCAAACTTTTTTATTAAAAAAAACGTCTGATATCAATGCGAATTTCTTCAATTTTTAATGGAAAGAGAAGCATTAAAAAATCCATCTTGTCCTGGTGTATTCTTAAAATCATATGGAAAAAAAGAGAACTTGAGGTACATGTATAGAGGGAAGAATGTTTGCTATTTTCTGTTTTTATGTATGTGCGTATGTATGTGCATATATGTGTGTGTGTGGACCTGTATTTATGGATAGAGTTGTGTATTTGTGAAGGATGATTATGAAAAATTGAAATAGGTGACCTTTTAATGTGTCTGTGTGTGTTTTTGTGCAATTGCGTATCAACGAAAGATATTAACAACATATCTTCGTGTGTGATGTGTGTGTGTGTGTGTGTGTTTTAGTTTGAGAGGCAAGTGAGTAATAAAGAGAGAGAGAGAGAGATAGAGATGTGTATGCGTGTGTAAGTATGTGTGTGTGTGTGTGTGTGTGTGTGTGTGTGTGTGTGTGTGTGTGTGTGTGTGTGCACGACTGAATAGAGAGGGGAGAGTGGGGTGGGGAGAGAAAGAGAGAAGGAAGAATTTTCCCAGGTCTCTTTGAAGACCCTCATTCACGGTGTGTGATAATTTCACCCACGATTACAAATTCAATCCAAAAGGTACCTCTTTCTGAACTGTGATGAACACATGATGACGTCATAATAGCTTGATAAGTGACGTGCCTTCGTCTACTGAAGCGTTCAAAGAACGAATCGATCTGTCAAATATTGTGTCTCAGAACAAGCTAGACGATTTAGAAGTGTTTATCCGTCTTAGTGCTTCATCTCGAATAGTTAATGATTGTATTAACTTTGAAATTGCCCATGATGACGCGACGTCTTCAAATGAGCCCGCCGTTTGCTTTTTTCTTCTATTTTTTTTTTATTTATTTTTTTTTTTTTACTTCTTGACAGGATCGTGTTTTAAGAAAGGATAGGCCTAAATCCCACTGAAAAAAATACAACTAAAGGTTGAGCAAAGTGTCTTAGAAGATAATAACTAGAATTAATTTCCAAAAATGAGGAAAACGCTCGCATCAATTGGTTTGAATGCCACAGAATATTTGTTATCTTATGAGTTGAGGTGGGGCGAAATTCGGGCCAAGACCATGACGGATAACAAAATTGCAACGCTTCTTGGGAAGATGGGAATAGAGAGGGGAAAAAAGATAAAATGAATAAATGCTTTTTACAGTTTATCAAGTTTGAAATTTTGTTTTACGTAAGAAAAAAGAAAATACATTAATCTGTAACACTATTTCTAACTCAAATCCCCAGTTCGTGCAATATTGTAGTGGAGGCGCCGTAGTGTAGTGGTTCTGACTCTCGTCTTTCAACAAGAGGGTCGTAGGTTCGAATCCCACCCATGGCGTCAATTTCCTTCAGCAAGAAATTCATCCACATTTGCTGCACTCAACCCAGGTGAGGTGTATGGGTAACTGGTATGAATTTATTCCTTGAAAAAGCTGATGCGCCTAATAGATGCACTGCTAAAGCCAGGGTAATAATGCTGCAATTGTAGAGCGCTTAGAGAAATCTAATGAAGAGTTGATAAGCGCTATATAAAAGCCGTTCATTATTATTATTATTATGACGTTTACGTAAAAGAATAAAAAGACAAGTTGGTGTTTTCGTTGGCGACACCAGGACTTGAGTAACCTTCGGGACTGGATATGCAGCTTTAAGATGGCACTCCACAGGTAAATGACATCTAAGCCATTTGCAATACACTCATTCACATATATGACATCATACACACTCTTGAACACACATAATCATCCAGGAGAGCAAAATTACATTACGCTCCAATTTATTCCTCTGTCGGCTTCCCTTCTTCTCTTCGCTCTCATTCCTAAAGTCGAAGCGCGTCGCCCACCGGAACATATCAATTCCCGTTCAACGAGTACCTCACGATTCTCTTCAAATTTATGCCGCCATTCTCCCCTCTTTATTTATAGAAAGAGGGGAAACTCCTGATTTTTTGCCTTGTTTCTGCTTCAGCCGGTGTTGAGTCCTCGCTTGGTAGCGAGAATGAGTCATGATTTGGCGTTGGTGATGAGGGGGGGGGGGTAGTACAGATGGTAGGAT
Organism: Temnopleurus reevesii; assembly: GCA_036244855.1. Lineage (NCBI taxonomy): Eukaryota > Metazoa > Echinodermata > Echinoidea > Temnopleuroida > Temnopleuridae > Temnopleurus > Temnopleurus reevesii. The sequence continues at coordinate 30,801 of BQKZ01003250.1, forward strand.
TCTGTAGGTGACTAGCTCCAGGGAGGGTACATTGACTGATCATCGACAATGTTTTATTCTTTTATTCTTATTGATGATGAGGAAAGTAAAATGGCTAATCTAATGAATTATGAATCATAAGAGAAAGAAACAATTTGGGTGAAAAACAGTTTTCTGGGAGGGGATGGGGTATTGATCAAGAGTGCAATGATGATGTTTTTGGGGGTTTTTTTACGATTATGATGGTGATCGATGATGATAGTGATGATGATAATTATCATCATTGTCGTAATCAATCGTCATGCTAATGGTGACAATGGGAGTAAATGATAGTGCTGCTGATATTGCTGCTAATGATGATGACGCTATTAATGATGGTGCTGATGAGGGTGGTGGTTTTTGTTGTGATGTTGACGATGATGATGTTGGTAATTGATGGCCGTCGGTACTTTTGATAATGTAACATGTTGGGGAAAATGGAAATGGCACAAACGCACCCCTATTGAAGTTAAGATTTGCTCATTCATATACGCTGAAAAGAAAACCCGTTTTTATTGTTAATCGAATTTGAATTATAAAACGTTTCATCCTCTCACTATAAAAGCTAGCGAATGCCTTGTCGTTTTTAATTTAATTTAATTTCTTATTTGTCATTTTATTTAAATAGGGTGGCCCTTCCCGTTTGTAAAAAAAAAAAAATGCTCGACCAAGGGGCCCTGACGATAATGATTCCAACACACGATAATTGTTTACAGGACTTGTAATTACAGAAAAAAAGAATTTGTGTTCAGGGAAAACAAGGAAATCTTAAATGTTATTTAGATACGAATTCAGTAGCATTCATCGTTATTCATAGAATCTACCTTTTTGATACTATTTTCTGAATTTTTTCGCTAGAAAAAGATGGTAAATTTTACGTCCTCAATAACCGTGATAACACAATGGAAATCCTTCACTACCTTGATACAAACGTCAATCACATGGTATTGTACAATTTGACAAGATAATGCACAGTGAAATATGGGATGTTGGCGTCCGCTGCCGCCAATGCTTTCGCCAAAAATGGGCTCGAAAGAAAAGGATTCACAAAACCGCAACATCATCAATTAGTCATATTTTCCCCGTCTAATAACCTTGTCAAACAGGCGCCTACATGGCTTTTGATAAACGTGCATCTTCGGATTTTAATGTTCCTAAGCCTAAGAGCGGATTCATATCCTAATGAATATTAAAATATATAAATAAAAGATACCAGACATAATGTTGCTCGGTGGTTGAGTAGAATGCAGCGTCGCGATCGTGGGGCTTGGTATTTTATGGACAGAACGTAAAGCGTTGTTCTCCGCAATTTTAATGATGAAAAACCCATTTTGATTATGGAAATTTGGCATGCTTGAATAAGGCATCATATAAAGTCTCGTCCAGACTGAATTGTTTTATGGTCTGTAGCAGCAGAGGAGTTCTCTGAGCTGAATATTGATGGAGTTTTGAGCATCCAACTAGAGTATGAATATCTTTATGCCTATACTGTGTGAATAAAGGAAGGCCCTGCATCTGGTGTGTGGACATGGTATTAAAATGGGTACGGAATTAAAAAAGAAATCATATAAGTCTAGCCAGATACATCAATCATTATGATTTTTATGATTTATGATAACAATGTTATCGAGAACTATATTTTTTTGTACCCTATGAGATCATGCAGATGGAAATAGACCTAAAACTTGTTTCAATCCCGTTCAATCTCCCTCCTCATCATCTCCTTTGTATCATTATTCGTTTTCAGTCTAGTCATACTCTTCCTTGTCCTGCAATCATTTCCTTTTCATAATCTGTATCTTTTCTCTTTAGTGTATATCTTCTAACCAATTACTTATTTTTCGTATATTTTCACGATAGTTGTGGCTGGCGAAATATAATTACATAAAGCTCTCGAGAAATGCAAATCTGTATTTTTCTGAATACTATACACGTGCGTAGATGACACCGACCTGGAGAAGTATTCTGTAAGACAGAATGGGACTTGGTCATTTGCTGCGACAACCATGACAACCCTGGACGAAATTGTCTTCGGTGAACTTGTCCTTCAGCTACTTTCTGCCTGGAGATGGCGCTATATTCGATACGCAGACGGCTGAAGTTTTGTTTGACGAGATCGAAGCTAATGTGAATATTTGAAGATTTATCAAATATACCCCTCCCCATTCGTGAAATCACTGGGTGATCTTCCAAGTTGGATAGCACAACGATCAATTCAAGAGAAAATGGGGGAAATGATGACGACGGGCGCTATAAAAAGGAAGAAGGTTTGTGCGGCGCCATATAGGGACCTTATATAGACAATGGATAACTAGGCAAAAATTTAGCTCAAAATACACATGCGTATTATTTTAGAGTTTGTACATTTATGAGGAGTGATAGAATTGTTTCATCGGTTATGATATGTCTTAAGGCCCGCGCACACCAAACACGGCACGGCATAACGGCACGGTATTTACGCGCTATCTTGCTTGTTATTGGTCAGCGCGCTCCTCCGCGCAAAGGATGTGTAACAATTGGCCAATCACAGGGGAGATAGCGCGTAAAAACCGTGCCGTGATGCCGTGCCGTGTTTGGTGTGCCCGGGCCTTTACACGTGGGCAACGGTGGGGGTTCCAAACTGACATGAATCTGTCATAGCAACACTCACATTAAAACAAGTGAAAGGAAACTACTAGAAGAAATAAATCAAAAGGGTTTCATTTGTGTCTGTGTGACAATGAGACAGTTCTGTGTTAGTATGCGGTTCGTAAAGCCCAACGTAATGTTATAAAAGTAAAATAATGGAATATTGCATGGGAAATAAGGCGATTATAATTCAGATTATCATGGATTTTACTAAAGCCCAGACAGAACAGGTGCCAATCCAAAATTGTTTACATAATCTCCATGAGAGATCATCCAAGTGCTTTTATTTATTATTGTTTGGGTTCGGATATGTTCATAATCCTTCTACTTAAAAACGATTGAATTTACAAGGCGGGGGTGATTACAAATACAAAATTATGGAATATAATTGCAATTCTACGCTTTTTTTACAGTCCATTTCCAACTTATGCTGAAAGTCAATCGCATTACTTTTGAATAACTACGCATCCATCCGCGTAATATTAAAGCACCTCTCGAGATAGCGACTGCATGATGCGTAAAACCCAAAGCAGTGACGACACACCAAAACAGATATATCATTAAAAGTAGTCTAATTCTATGAAGTGAGTGGTCTCCAAACAGAATCGTTGTATGTTTATCAATTCAGGGAGTTATTAACTTTTGATTGATATAAATAATGAGCAGGAATGGAGTCGCCAACCGGCTATGGGACACGTTACACAAGACGTGTCAAATCATTCTTCGACAGTGTTTCACGATCATTATGCATGTAAAATTGCGACAGGAGCCAATGCAATTTTCTTGTGTGACTGGAACCTAGGGTTTTGGATGTTTGTGGTTGATACACTTCATTTGCACAACGTGCAGGCATATTTTTCATCATATCATAAAATATGTTTTGATGTATTTTAGTGGCGTATACAGGCTTATTAAACGGTTGGGATGGCAATTGTTATTCCGAAATACATAAAGTTGACTTATGTACAGTTATATGCTCAATTCTCACAAATTAACAAGAAGATCTTTTAATCCTAACATTTGTCGCACCTCTCTGAGACTAACTTACACAGTTTGGTATCCAGCAAACAGAATGGACCAAACGGATCGGAATAATGAACAGTTTTCAGTTTCGGTAAAAGCCTGCTCAATACAAGGAGCCTTTTTCGTATAACCAATGAACATAGAATTTGAATATCGAAAGAATATAAATGGACATGCAAAGGGGGGGGGCATGTAGTAGACCCTTTTATACTATTACTTGGGGGGAGTGGTGCTAAACAGAGGGGTGGTCTCGCATATTTATGGCTGCACGCTATTCCTCCGTACCGCTTTATGCGGATACAGGAACAGGAAAAGAGTAAAAGAAATCATTGTATGTCATTTCTATTTACTCTAAACGGAAACGCAAAAGACAAACATGAGAAAAACAAACTTCAGCACTGGTGCCAACCCGACTCGACGAAGCTCGATCTCTGTATCTTACTCCAAAACACACGGTATTGTCATTCATGGTCTCCAATGAGAGCCCCCTTTTAGACTCCTTTTAGTCGGGCATGTTGACGTTACGACACTCAATCTCATTGTCATGTCGAGGAGGCCGTGTTCACACATGGAAGAACCAGAATGTGGGAGAGTTCACACGTGTGACGCCGGAGGAAGGTCGGGGTGCGTGAACTGTAACAAATGGGAACAATTATATTCAAATTTGTAACCTTTTGGGATGATAATCTACATTTCCAGACTGGTAAAAAAAAAAGGTTTGTTTGCTAAAGGAAGAGCCTGTAACATTCAAAGACATGTCCGAAAGCTGTACATACAAAGAAAATGTTTCAAATTTGTACTTTTCTATTGGAATTAAAGTTAAAATTAACTCTGCCTGATTCAGCATGTTGAATTCAGCTATAGTTGATAATACTGGCTAAAATTCGTGCGAAAATTGAATAATTTTAAATAATTTGGTCAGGCATGACTGGGCACAAAGCAATCGATATAAGGGGGAGGAGATGTCGACGGTCTGAATCAGTAATGGTAAAGTGTAAATAAACGAATATCAAATTTAATTTACATGTACTACTAGTATCATGTCATATGACTTGACATTTTCTTTACGTATACATATTCACTCTACTGATTTTGTTGTTGTTGTTATATGTCATTTCACTTGTCCATCAAAGTAAGCATAAAACCCCAAATTGAGCGGCGAACTAAACTTATGACAAGTTTACAAACAAAGTTAAGTATTTTAGATTAATTACCTAAACCGTCCTAGTACGTAAGGAATTCAATTCATCATATTGCTAGTAAAATTGGCACCGATTTATGAGATATAACGATTGCGAGACTCACTATCAATACACTAAAATCAATGGCATCCTGAATCACGACACATATAATTGTTGTTGTTGTTGTTGTTGTTTTGAAAATAATTTGAATTTATGATCCGTGAATGTATATCAAGAATCATCAATTTATGTGTAGTTTGCAACCGGAAAGTTAGGTCTCTACAAAGGAGTTATTAGTTTAGAAAAAGATCACGATCCAAATAGATAATTTTATACAATCGACACGTCAGCACTATCGAAACTATAACTTTATAACGCTGGACAAAGGGAGAAGCCAATCATATTTGATTTGTTAAATACGGTTCTTTTTTTTATGATACAAATAATTAGATGCAACTAAATTCTAAGTTGGACATAATAGTTGGGCACATTTTCTATCGATTTAGGATTCATTCATGATGTTAGATATTTTCAAAGAATACAACAAACCTCCATTTTTAATCACTTTAAATCATCTTTTCTATTATATCCTAACAAAAGGATTTGACTATAATTGTTTTGTTTTTTAATTTTCATTCCCCTTTTGCGTCCTGGATCCCGTTTGCTGAATATCACGTTCTGTTAAGCTGCAAGGTTGCGATATGAAACAGATGAGAACAAGGGAGAGAGAGAGAGAGAGAGAGAGAGAGAGAGAGAGAGAGAGAGAGAGAGAGAGAGAGAGAGTGAGAGAGAGGGGGGGGG